>BQNB010038189.1:0-43576 GCA_026074375.1 Tanacetum coccineum | reverse complement strand
AACCTAGACACGTAGAATTCTATCACAATTAAATGCATCTGCATAAAGCATCCTATTTGCTGATTATAATCTATCTTAGGAGATTAATAATGGTGTTCTTATTAAAATCCTAGCCCATCTGGACTTTACCCACTTACTGCTTAATGGTTCTTTATATACTAGTAGTCTATTGTCCGAGTCTTTACCAATTAAATAAGAATGTACTCGTTGATCCCAGGGTCACCTACTGGTCCAACTAAGCTCACTAATTTAAGGCAAAGATAGGTCAATATATGTGATCCTATGATTCTAGATAGCGAGATATTTTGCAATCATAGATCCAGTTGAATGATGGGTCGCATACTTAAGCACGTAAACAAGCATAAATTGATAAACATAAACAAGCAATCAATAATAAATTAAACAGTCGATATAAACAAACCAAATATTAAATATTCATAATCATTAGCACTTAATCATTGTGATCAATACAAAAGTAATAATTCAACCAAGGTAAATTAACTGAGTTAAACGAATGATACCAAAAATCGAACGATTACTAGAGTATATGAGATGACAAGGTGTTTCCTATGGAATTAATAGCTTTGCTTGACCTCTTTTGCTCTTCTTGTCTTCTGAAAATTGACTTTTTTGGTTAGGGTATTGAAAATATGATCAAGCACACCTAAAACTCGTTTTTAGGTCTTCTATTTATAGTGTCTAGAATTTGGTCGATACGGCATATTAGTTGAGGTCAATACGGCGTATCGAGAGTTTCTTGGAGTAGGGACCACGTTTGATATCTTCCAGAATATTTTATTACTATATCTTGGATACGGTGTATAGAGGTCTTCTAGATACGGCGTATTGGACTTTGATTCTTCATGGTTTCTTATGAAGTGTAGGCACAGATACGCCGTATCTTCCTTGATGGATACGACGTATTGGATGTCAGAACAATATTCTTCATATTTCTTTGTTTAAGATCTAAAATTTGTTCCTTTTAACTAATCTTCACAAAGTACTCCATAATTACTTCAACTCTCAAATATAAATGATTAAGTATCAATTCTTGCAATATTTATACAAAATGGGTTATTTACATGGGATAAATGATGTTATAAAAGTGGTGTTATTTGATGTCATAAAATATCCCCCACTTGAATCCTACTTGTCCTCAAGTAGCCTTTAGAAATTTATGAAAATGTATCCCTAAGGATTTTTCTGTTAAGCATTTATTTGAGTAATTACTATTACACAACCAAACACCTCACGAAATAGGAAGATAAAAACACTCAAATCACTCAACTAATCTATGTGGTAACATGTAACTAATTCGCTCAATTGCTTGGTCATGACGAGTATTCTATCATAGGCTTGGAAAGGATACACATCTCCACCACTAGAGCTAAGGAGTAATAAGTTTATAGAGGCAAATTAGGTTTATTTTAAAAGGCTTAAAGGGTTTGATCACTCTTTCTAGTCTCTATTGATACCAATATTCCAGAAAAGGTGACAAAGACTATACATACACACCCATAATCATGGGATAGACACATTTGACTGCATTCAAACCTTAACTCGAATAAGCTAAAGAATAGGACTAGTAGTCTTTACCAAAAGTCGTAAACCAGCAAGGGCGATAAACCACATATACGCACCCATAACGATGGGATAGACATACATGATTGCATTCAATTCCCTCACTCGAGTAAAACCAAGGGTTAGGACGAAAAGTGATATAGGGTATGGATCTTCTAATCTTTCACCAAAAAGTAATAAACCAATAAGGCAGACAAAATCACACTTACATGGCCGTAACGACGGAATAGACACATGTGATTGCTCGCATCCTCATTCGAATAAAACCTAAGGGTTAGTGATTAGAAAAAGGGAAATAATTGTTGTTAAATAAAAATTTACAAAACAAATAAACTAAGTCCAAACAAATAAGGTACAAGTTTCTAGATACTTTCTCGACTGTTACCATGATAAAGACAAGAAATAATTACACAAACATCTAGATCATAGATAAAAAACAACCTTAAGTTGGCGTTCTCGTAACGGTCAACTTCCCAATCATCCATACTAAACATACTTTTACAAAGACAAGTGGTGATATCTATAACTTTATACAAAACTTTACATCGCTGATTTATAACCACGTATCAACGAATAATTGATCCTTCAAATAATACTTCCTCCTCTTTTTTGCAGCAATTTTCTAATTTTTTTGATTTTTTTTTAAAATATACTACGAATCTCGGTGTAATTTCACCATCTTCACGATCATAATAACTCCAGGTAATTTCTTCCATAATTCTTCGTTCTTCGGACATACCAATAATTATGATGGTAGTAAAAATACATGAGTTTGACTACTTTTACATTCCCAATTGCAATGTGTAATTTTTTCCCCAACCAAACTAGAGATAGAAAATGACACATAACACAGGAAATACATACTTTACACTTAAAGCAACTAGCAATTGATAACAGGGTAGGTAAAGGTGTAAAGGTGTAACGAAACAAATAGTTGGTGTTATCCTAAAGGACTGGCTCTACTAGTTTTTCTAGGGGATCTTACTCTTAAAGTGAGAGTAAACAAAACCTAACATATATAGGATTTTTGGGTGTAATTCTAGAAATTTACCAATTTAAACAAGTTACTCCATCTAAATCCATAGTACTCATTATTGTGGTTTCAAATAGATATACCAAGCCAAATTCTAAAGTCTACAACATCACCGGCACACTTATATTTTTGTTGAATTTTGGGTAAATATTTAGAAACGGGTAAGGCTGAATCCTCATAATATCTAATAAGGGTTATGTGTGCAGGTTATGTAAGCAGTAATTTCACAAAAGTATGCTTGGAATTTTTTTAAATTTGAGCATAATTTAAGCATTTTTAATGTGAGAAATAAGACAAGTAGCGTTCTAATTTCCATCCCCCCACATAAATTATACAATGTCCTCATTGTATAGATAAAACATTAAAAATGAGAAATAAAAGAATTAGAACGAGAAACTCCCCTGATATTTGCTCGGTATGATTTTCCATGTTAAGTATATGAGCAAGAATCCCAAATTATCGATACTTCACCAACATTGTCGATTTCTTTCCAGCAAGGTCCTGTGCAAAATATAGAAAAACCATGCAGTCCAATCTGGAGTATCCTACGGTTAATAAAAAAAATAAAAATAAACTTTACATGAAACCAATATGCCATATCCAAAAACCTGGATACGCCATATGGAGAAACCTGTAAAAAGTATCTATACGGGTCAGTTCTGCTAAATACTCTGTATCATATAATGAATACACCATATAGATAGAACTGACAATAATAGTTTAAATATGCAAAAATAAAAGACTGACAATGTCCAGACATTCAATACGCCGTATGGTATGGAGCGAATACGCCGTATTGATGTCTGGGAAGACAGACTCTTTAAAAATAAATTAAAAACTGTCCGGGAAGCACTTTTCTTTTCAGCTAAGTCTTTAAGTTAGACTTTTTCTTCAGCTTCCTCACACTTTTAATCATTCGTTATCTCACGCTTTTAATCTCAATTTAGATTTGGTACTTTAGTCCGTAATACACCAATGAGCTAAGTTGCTGAACTTACTACCAGGCTTGATTCTATCATACACAAACAAACCAAAAATCATCATATTATCATATACATCAAAAAGCAGATAAAATTAATACACATCATGATAATAATATACAGCACATGTCTACAAAAGATAAGATAATAATCAAATGAGTAAGTAAAAGAGATCAATGGTCTAGCTGCTAGGGGGCTGCAGAGGTGTTGGCGTCACCGGTCCTATGTCTGGTATGTCTCTAGTAGGGAATCTTTGAGCTACCGACAAGAGTGTTGTCAAAGGCCTGGTAGGTGCGACCGCTAGCATCCATCAGCTGAGTCATGCAACTGGTCATCCAGGTATCAAACCTAGACTGATCAGTAATCGATTTGTCAACAACTCCACGCAGTCCTACAATGCTCTGCCGTAACTCGTGCACCTCCTCCTTGAGCCTCGCAGTCCTCTGAGGCATAGTCTTGGTCTGGGCGATGGGAGGTGGCTGAGGTGCCTGTACGGGTGCTGGAATACACGGAACACCCTCGTCAACTATAGGAGCACCCTCAATGACCTCTAGGGCACCAGCCGCAGCAATCGGCTGCCTCTCTGGTCCTCGGGCTACCCAAGCCTAAGTATCTCCCAATCTCTCATATATGCGCAATCTGACTAGCTCATCCATGTCAATCACTCCAACCTCTCCAACTACTATAGTCAATCCCTAGAGGCCCTCCTCTATAACCAACCCAAAGTACTCAGCAAGATGACTAACAAAATGTCTACCAGATAACCTAGCCCCACGCTTCCTCCCCTTAGCGTGTTTAAATAAGTACTAGGCTAACAGGTAGGGGACGTTAACCCTCGTCCCCTCATCCATGCTCCTCAAGTAAAATAGGTTAGTAACGGTCTGCTTCTCAGGTGCCTGGCCCCTACCAAATATACTCACTATTATCAATCTATGACAAAGTCTCCTCAATGGGTCTCTAATAGATGTATATGAGGGGACCACCCTTAGAAAATCACCATCTGAAGAAATCCTAGTCTAGTATTCACTCAGATCGCCCTTGTCGGCGATCCCTCTCAGGCTACTTGCCCAGTATGCCTCAAAGCCATCTCCTTAGCAATATGTAATCCTAAGGCCAAAATGAACTTCCTCTAGGTCATGCTACACCTAGCCATACCTAACTGAAAGCATAGTGTATCAGCAATATCTAACCCTATCTCTATGTCATAAATCCTGCAAGTGCTGAAGAACTCGAGCATAAACTCACGAACCAACGGTCCATGGATCTCAAATAATCTCCTCCATGCATGACTAGTGAATAAAACCTACCCCCTGCTCCAGTATACTCCATCCTCAACCTATTAGTCAAAGTCTGCCTCATTTCAACCGTCAACCCTTCAAAGTCTAATATATGAACCCGGTTGACCTGTCTGCCAATGATAGTATCAAGTCTTCGCTCATAATCTTGAACTATCTCCTCAGTATACCCCTCTACCTTGTGTCTAAGCCACAAATGCCTCTGAGCCCTAGATGGTAGCGGTGCCATATCTGCAAAACTTGAACAAAGTTAGTACACAGGAAATAGAATTTTCATCATTCTGCCAGAGGTCCAATACCGTGTATCAAGAAGTCGATATGCCATATAGGGGGTAGGCTGAATACTCCATATCCATAGAGTATCAATACGGAGTATTGGAAGTTTTTAGGGTCGATACGCCGTATAAAGACAACTTAATACGGCATATAGGGAATACGAAGTATTAGTCTAATACGGGCAGTAGGATACGGCATATAGTGGGATCAATACGCCGTATAAGGTATTAAAGGGTAAAGTTTTCAACAGGTCAATACGCCGTATCCAAGTGAATGCATACTTTGTATTGGTTTTAAGATTTGGGTAAAAATTCCTTGATACGCCGCATCTATTTTACTGGATACGCAGTATCGGTGCTGTAGTTAAAAACGAAAATGGGTTTCCCATTCCTACCCGTTTGACTCATTACACAAAATACCAAATCTCTAACACAGTTGTTGGGGACAAAGGGGATAAAAGCAAGGTATTCTACGGCAATATTTCATAAAACCCCTAAATCATAATTCAAAACCTAACCCTAATCAATTACAAAACAAAAAAGGAAAAGGAATATGTTGATTCCACTTAAATATATCGAATTCCTTAGCTTGTATAAGGTTTAGTTATATTAGATAAATCTGACACAACTATAGTAGAAACTGTGTTTGAGTGTATTAAAGATTATGCGGAATCTAATCTTTAATATTACGAAGAATTCTTAATGAAACAGTAAAACTAAGAACATATAATTCAACAAACAATAAAAGCTCCAATATTATTAAGCAAATAATACGAATACTCTCAAAGTATTAGGGTTACAAAACCTTGAAGCTATGAACTATATGACTTTGTATTTTGGTGCTTTTTGATTAAGATATTAAACCCTATGCCCTAGGACCTCCTTTTATACACCAAGGAATCCTATACGGCTTATAATACTTTCCTAAGTAATCATAATCTTCCAAACAAATAACTTATACATATCTTCTACCAAAATAACTCATACAAATCACATAAGCAGTACTAACTAACTCTGCAGTACTAACTTCTTCACTAGCAGCATTAACTTCTTCAACAATGTTAACTTTGTACTAACAGTAGTAACTTTTGTACTAGCAGTACTAACTACTTAGCAGTTTTTCTTCTAAGTCTCTGAGCAGTCTTAACTTTCACCAGCAGTAGTAACTTCTTCTAGAAGTAGTAACTTCCTCTAGCAGTAGTAACTTTGTACTAACAGTTTTAACTTCACCAACAGTCTTAAACACTTAGAATAATTTTCATTGAAATTCTCCAGCAGCACTAACTTTGACTGAGCAGCATTAACATCAATAGGAACAGTAGTAATACTAACAGCATTAAGAAGGCTTTTAATCCCAACACAGAGTATTCTTCTCCTTGAGGGATGTAGTCTTTTTGGAACTTGGCTAGGTGCTTGCCGCATTCTTTAAAGATTGAGGAACAAGACGAGATCTATTAGGAGAATGATTTATTCTGGAACAACCTAAACCACTCACTCATTGGATTAAATGGTCAAAAATTTTGAATGTGAGGATGATATCATTGCTTTTAACAATAGGATTGCATTGTTGGAGTCTAGAGAACCTTTATACCATCCCATACTTCAGTTCTTCTCAAACTGTTGCATCTCTACTGCTTTAACCAAATAACCTTTAGCATTTTACTCAAAGTACCTTAGGGAATTCTAGTACACTGTTGAGGTAGATGATGTAACAAACACAATCAGCTTCAACCTCTCTTACTTTGATAAACCACTTTCTTTTAACCTTGATGATTTTTTCCTCCATTACTGGTTTAAAGTATAGTGAGAACTATGTCCCTTTACCTCAAAAGGAGACGGTGAGGCTGCATTAGCAACTCTAAGACTTGTTGACGAGAACGATACCACTATTTTATCCACTGATCTTGTCAACTCATCTTGTGAATCGAGGATATCATTCTCACCCATATAGACAGTTCTTATGGTGTATATAGTCAAATTGTTAGCCTTGAATATATGTAGGCATAACACGGGAATTACATTAGTTTTACTAGACGGACAAGCGGGACTAGAAATGTCAAGTATAGTAAGTAGATCGTGTCCAGTGCTATATATATCCCCTCCATACTTCTATGGAGGGGTGAGGATTCATAATTTTGTAATAAGGTGTGTGTGTTTCTCTCTCTAGAACACACACATCTTCCCTTTTCTCTCACTAATAATATGGCTTTCTATTTGTTTAATCAAGCGCTAACGATAATTGATTTCAATCCAACAACAAACAATCACTTTACATACTTAAGAATCCGTTATCCATCTCACCACTTCAAAATGTCAAATCCATTACATTTGCAAACACAAAACATCAAGTGTTCTTCAGAGTGACACAGTTCTTGTGTTCAATTTTAAAGTTCAAGTGATGGGACACAACTTTCAAGATTAAATGCATGAAAAGTCTTAGATAATTCAGTCACAACTAAGTTTCTAACAGTTAATTTACAAGATTTTGGTACCATGCATATCTTCAAGAGAGCATTCTCTCAAGACTTGGATTTACTTAAAATTGCCATCATACCAAAGAAATAATTTCTAGGACTGATTGAGGACTACCTTTGACCCAAACTCAGAACATACGTTTTGTAAATTGCTTTCAATCAGAAATTCAAGCGAGTATGATGATTTTACAAGCTAGTAGCTAACATTTTTCGATGCAATGATCTTTTAACATGGATTCCCTCGGGAACATACATGCTTGAGTTAATTCTTCATCAACAACGAACTCCACCATTGTTGAAACAAAAGAAGTTGATGCAAACACAAGAAGATCATTCAAATCCAATTCCAGCATTGAATGTTGATTCATTGAAAGTTGATTTAGTTGTCATACAAAACACTTGTTCTGAGAAAGAAGACAGTAATTCAGAGACTACATTTAATAAACCAGTAAAAGAAAGCAGCTTGAATTATGAAACAAAAGATGTGCCTGCAATCAAATACAAAATGTCAAAAGCAAAGAAGATGCATGATTATTTTAGATCTCTTCATTCACTACTTCAAGTTCTTTCAAAACAGATCTCTTAAAAGGCACACGCATATAACATGGATACATGGGGCATTCATGTTCACCTCTTTGGTCTAAGATGTTGATACTTTCACAAGAACAATGCTCCTAAACGTAGATCGACTACAATGAAACTTGACAAAGATGAATTTCAGAAGATGGATCCATGACAGCCCCCCCCCCCCCTTTTTCCCCCTTTATTTTTCCCACCTTTTTTTCTTGGGTGGTAAACAACCAGTTCCAAAAAATTTCATCGATCAAAGTTTTACAATTGGATTATGACAGGTCAAATGACAGACACCTCGCTCTTGTTCAATACACTGGAATCGAGTCAACACTTCAGAGATTCACTCTTCAACCACCTGGGTAATGGTTAAGAAAGTCCGTGCTGAAAGAGCACGTCATTAAAGACAGTTTGAAAGAAGGGTGAATTAAAAAAGGAAGATGCAGACTCAAGAGGTGAGATTGATATGGGTAACATTGGTTGTTGATTTGGTTGACACAGAAGCATTAGACAGGGACTCCAACAGTGCAGATGACAACAGCATGTCAGTTAATGATACTATGCTGATGATGCTATATATCAAACCCATTATTACTGAAGACGCCCAATGGCTGAAGTTACAAAAGACTGCTGTATGCAATATCTTACTATAGACAAATTCAAACATTCAACTATAAAATCATAAAAATAATTAATTTATACCATAAACCTTAAACATTACAATAATAAATTCCACTTCAATATTAACACATAACACCATACCATCCACCACAAACAACAACTATACATAAAAAAAAAATCACAAACATACCTAATCCAATAAAAAAAAAAAAAAAATAAAAAAAAATAAAAACCCCCCCCCCCCCCCCCAAAAAAATTATTAATTTTTATAAAAACCCCCCCCCCCCCCCCCCCCCCCCCCCCCCCCCCCCCCCCCCCCCCCCCCCCCCCCCATTATAAATTTTTTTTTTTTTTTTGTTTTTTTATTTTTTAAAATTTTTTTTTTTTTTTTTTTAATAATATAATACATCAACTCCAATTTCAAAAAGATTTTTCAAGAAATGGAAGCAATTGCATTGCTCTCTGAACTTAATTATCAAAATCAATCTTTAAAATCAGGGCACAGGGTTCAAATTTTGATCAAACAAGTAATAAAGCCAGATTGAAAAGGAATTGATGTTACTTGAAACAATGAACATTGAATTAGAACATAGTGTGGTACATTACGTAGGTAAATGAGACTTTGACACACCATTACAAAGATTTTTATGATTATATTAAAAATCACGAGATCTAAGACTATAGAACAGACAAACATCTTTGCTTGCTAATAATGCTGAATTAAAAGCTCAGATTCAGGAAAAGGTTTTTGCAATTGATGCTTTAAAAAATGACTTAAGGAAGTTAAATGGAAATAGTGTAGTATAAGTTTGCAAAACATCAGTCTTGGGGAAACCGGTTTTACAATCACTAAGAAACCAATCAGTTGTTAGACAACCGAATGCGTTTAAATCTGAAAGGCCTCAAATGTCAAAACAACGGTTTCGCCCTCCCAAGTTGGATTGAATAAGAATTTGTCAAAACCAGTCACTTCAAACTTTATTTGCCTAAGAAAACAGAATCCGCCTTTCAAAACCTGATCACGTGTTTGCACTAGCCTCAATCTAGGAATAGTTCTAAGAACATGCCAAGATTTAGTTCAAATGACATGGTTCATAATCACTATCTAGATGAAGCTAGGAAAAAGACACAAGAAAAAGATAGGAATTCAAAATCTAGTGTGATGCCTTCTGCTAGATTTAAAGCCACTGTTGATGGTAGCAAACCTAAACTAGGAGAAACAATAAAAACAATCTAGGAGTTTGCCTGTATCATAAGAGTACTCGCGTTAACGATTCGGCCTGTGCCCAATGCAGATCAACTCTAAGAGTTCTAGTTCTTTCTCAGATTCTAAACAATCTTGTTTGTTCTACATGTCATAAGTGTGTCTTTAATGCAAATCATGATGCTTGTATAACAAAACTCCTGAAGGAGGTCAACTCGCGTGCTAAGGGCTTCATCCCATAAGACAACAAACAAAAACAAACCCGTAGAGCAAATTAGAATTGACAAGAAACCAGACAAAGAAAGATCCCTATAGGAATGGTTTTTCAATCAAGTAAGACTTCCGCTGTGCATGAGAAAACAATGACACTCAGATCTTGTCTTAGGTGGAAACCGACGGGTAAAATTTTCAAGACTGTTGGTCTTAGGTGGGTTCCAACTGGAAAGATATTCACCGATAGCACAAACAAAGTTGACAGTGAACCCCCAAATGGTTCAATGGAGATATCACTAACAATATGAAAGTTACGCAAACTCTTGATGTCTGTGCAGGTTAACTCCTAACTTAAGTGCAGTACACTCTTTTCAATCTCCTAAAAAGGAAGAACCTCAGTGTTTGGTTGCTGGGAAAAAGACTGTATCTGAGAATCCAAGGGCTTCATGGAATTTTCATTGATGCATAAAGTAATGACGTTTGAACACATCAGTTCAAGCCTCAAACCTCAATGTCAAATGACGTTTGAACACATCAGTTCAAGCCTCAAACCTCAATGTCAAATGACGTTTGAACACATCAGTTCAAGCCTCAATCCTCAATGTCAAATGACGTTTGAACACATCAGTTCAAGCCTCAAACCTCAATGTCAAATGACGTTTGAACACATCAGTTCAAGCCTCAAACCTCAATGTCAAATGACGTTTGAACACATCAGTTCAAGCCTCAAACCTCAATGTCAAATGACGTTTGAACACATCAGTTCAAGCCTCAAACCTCAATGTCAAATGACGTTTGAACACATCAGTTCAAGCCTCAAACCTCAATGTCAAATGACGTTTGATCACAACAGATCAAGCCTCGAACCTCAATGTCAAATGACGTTTGAACAAAACGGTTCAAGCCTCGCACCACAATGTCAACAGAAGTTCATCAAGCAGCTGAGACAGTAACAACGTCAAATGAGCTGGATTTGCTATTCGGTCCTTTGTTCGACGAATATCTCAATGGAGAAAATCAAGTTGTTTTAAAGTCTTCCGCTGTTACTACTGCTGATGCATCCGATAAACGTCAACAACAACCTGATTCAACTTCATCTACTTCAACTCTAGCAACATCTGTCACTGCTGATGGAAAAAACTTGACTTGTAAATATTTTTTTTTCCTCTTTATTTTGATTTAAAAATATTTTTGAAAAGAAAATACAAAAATATAAAACCACCAAAAAGAACTAGACAAATATAAAACCTAGAAAAACAAAATACAAAATCAGAAAATTTTCAAAAATACCAAAAATAATCTTCTCGACATGTCTCTTGGAATCGATAACATTTACGTACCTAGAAATGTTGATTAACATCGACACGGGCGTGTAAATGAAGTTCGAGCGAGAGTTTCAAATGCTTTCAAAACATGTCATTTCTAAATTTTTCTCAATGACTTATGTACATTTCAGTGCATAACTCGGTCCCGAATGTAATAGGGAAGTGTACGCTTCAGTGCGCTTACTCTATCATAGAAGAGAAGTCTTCTATCATGGTTTTAAAATCGTTGAACACAATTTTTCAAAAAGAACTTTCAATGTCAAAATTTTCTACAATATAATTTGTGGTCTTTTTCCATAAATAGTGGTATTTGTTAAAATTGTGTGTTCAACACTCCCTTCCTCGAATAATTTTCAAAGAATTGCAGTACGTAGAATGTCATTTTATGTAAATTAATTTCTGAGGGGGAGCTATCGGAATCTGAATTCATGCAATATCATGGTATAATTTTTCTCCCCATGGAATTTTTCATGTCAAATTTTAATCAATTGGTATTTCAAATACTAAGTGTTTTATTATTTAAAATAAGGGGAGAAAATTGTAATTAAAATATGATATAGACCGAATGTGTTATTTACGACTCTAAGTGAAACTCTGTCCTCTCATGTGCTAAAACATTTAGATCTCGGAGAAATGTGTAGGGGGAGTATTTGAAAATAACAATGTCAGAAAATGGTTTTATGGTTCGATCTCTATACCCATACATCTATAAGTTCACGACGATTCTGAAGTCATAAGGTGGTTAGGTTAGTATAAGTCCTACGATCCAACCAGAACCGGAGGGGATCACCAAGGACACTCACATAGGTTAGCAATAGCAGTCATTAGGTATGATTGCGGAGATGAATGTGTAAATAGGGTAAATGCAGACTAAGATTGAGCTAACACTGGAACAATCACAACAAGGTGTTAGTAATGATGTCTTGGTAAGCATTGAAGGGGTTGAAGAATGAAAAAGAAATGTATGGATAAAGGGTGAAAAGAAAGAAGCCCTCCCTACTCCTTAGGCAGAACCGGGTAAGACTACATAATCTATCAAAAACCAATGTTGATTGTTGATATTGAAGAGACATCTGGACCCAGTGTTGCAATGCACAACCCTTCCCAGCCTTCGCGGATTTCTACTCAAAAAGAAACTTTGTCTCATTTGTCACGAGATTACTCAACTGTTATCTATTGACATCTCACTCCGAGATTGTTAATATTGAATAGGTGGCAGTCTGCTCCAGCCTCCGATACTAAACTAAAAGTGCAAATCGAGTTAGAAGCCAAGAAGAGATAAATTAATAATCTATTTAGGACACAATGTCAAAATACACTTGTTGAACACCATAAAGTTCACAAGTTGTAACAAAGAGTCCTACGCATTATCCTTGAGATCTTGCCAGAACATCCGAGTGATACTTAAGTATTCACAGTGAAGATGGAAATCCTGCTTGAGCTAACATCAAACAAGCTCTTGGTAGGTGACTTGCAAGATTCTACATGAATCGAGCTTGTGCTAACTGGATATCGATTTTGGTCCAGTAAATGAATTGACGACTAAATCAGAAAGATAGTAACTATCTGATTCACTCTTACCGTGTTGTCTGCTTTGAGACGTTTCGGTAATGAGAACTAGCAAGCATGGTGATCTAATACATTCTATATCCAGAAGATCCTACTCTTTAAGCTGGAAAACCTGTCAAGAGATTCTTTGAATTACCTGTTAACAGGTATAGTTTTATACTAGAAACGGGAAACCGGAAGTTAATGCAACCAAAGTCCAAGATGATTGACAAAGCCATATTCATCTTTTATTGTAACTGTCTTATTTCAGGTTTAGAAGACGGTGTTGCAGCCTCATTCAAGCGAAGTTCGGATTCATAAAACCACATGCTTAAACTCAAGTTTTCAAGTCATCATTAATGTAAGATAGTTGATCTAATCTTCCTCCACATCAAAGAGCCGCAAAGTCAAATAAAGAATCATCAGTTGGGGAGATTGTTAGACTTATAATCCACATATGTCATACAAGAATGTAACAAGTTGAGAAGGTTGGTCAAGGAGCACTAGTTGATCAAAGAAAGTAAATCAAGATGATCAAGTCAAGGAGGATGATTGAAGATAACGATCTCAAGAACTCAAGTCAATAATGATAAAGGTCAAGATCAAGATCAAAAAGCATGAATGATCAAAGCCATTAAAAACAAGACAAGACACCATACAAGCAAAGCATAAACGTCAAAATACTCCATTCAATCAAAACTGTGGTACGGAAGGTGTGTGAGTAAGAGACCTCAACATTGGGGAGACTTGTTAGACGTAATTTTATAATAAGTCGAACAGATATGTTATCGGTCTTATTAGTCATTAATAGTCTTGTTAGTAATAAGGCTAGTCGGGTTCAAAGGGCTTGCGATTGTATACTAATATAGTCCTAGTTTCGGGCTCACAAGCCAACAGAAAAGCAAGCCGGCCCAGATAGAAAGGCCCCATAAGCACACTCATGGCTCAAGGGTTATAAATGAAACCCTCTCCACACATGGAGAGGTGTGGTTACCATTTCATATTTGTGTGTGTGTGTAATCTTCACAACCTCTTTATTTCTCTTCAATAATCTTTCAGTTTCTTATCTCTTTTCTACCTTTGTTTGCTTATTGGTATAGCTTATGTTGTGTATGGATTAAGCTTTTGGGATAACACAAATGTTTGGGAGGTATGCAGGGGTCTCACGAACATCAACCAACAAACGATTGCATACAACTTGTGATAGTGTTTGGATATTGACATTGGCAATATCTTGTTCTCTGTTTTTGTTGTCAAATTAACAACTGGCAAGAAGGGAAGATAACCAAATATTTTCTATACGCGATATTTATCTCTTATCATAGAACATTTGTAACACCCCTGATGATGTGTCATTTTATACACTTTTTAGGGTTATTTAACCCCCTAAATCATGAAAATATGTTCAGATTATGTGCTTAATCATTTGTCTTTGTATTTTTAGCACTTGGATGGCATTTGGAGGAAATACACATGACTTGGGCTCATTTGGAGAAGAAACGGACAAGATTACGACTCTACGCCAAGAACCATGAAGAATTGTGCACTCAAAGCGTGGAGACGGCATCGCATCCATAAAGCGACGACGTCAGGACTTTCATGGTGACGGGCGTCGAGATTCAGCGACGGCATCAGAGAAGTGGCCGACTTAATTTAGATTCTAGATTCTTACTATGTGTCGCGCATCAGGATTACAGAGCGACACCGTCACGTCGATATCTCTATAAATACAAAACTGTTTTAAGGGTTTTAAGTGTGTATAACTATTGGGAGACTATCCGTAGTCTTTCTAGCAGCTTTGTAGGTCGTTTTAGGGCCTCAAAACCCTATTGTACTACCTTAAATCAATGTTTTAATCAAGTAAGGTTATTTATAATTAATCATTCAATATGTCTCTGTGTTGTTTGATTGATTTATTCTCTTGCTTTTCTTATAACATGCGAGGCTAAACCCTCCTTTGTATGTACTTATGATTGCATGAAACTTAGGTTGTAAATCCTTTTAATGTTGCTTCTTGTTAATGAATGTGCACATTATGCTTTAGAAAACTAGCCATAAGATATTAAATTGGCATAGACGTCTAGGGAAACACCAGTGTATAGAAAGGATACCATCGGTAATAGTCTTCATACTACCTTACCCCTTATATGGTTGATCCCTCTTAAGATATTTCACATGAATTTAATATACTCTTAGGGGCCTTGTAATAGTCTTCATACTACCTTACTTGTGCTTTGCCTTAACGGAATATTAAATAGATGGCGTGTTCATGTAATCCGTTCATGACCTAGGAAATACTTACACAGATCATCGCAAGTGTGAGAAAGCAACGGATCTAGGAGAAGCAATCAGAGGAGTAGTGCATGATTAGGTAAATACCTTTGTTTATCATAAAGTTATCACCAATAGTTAGAGTATAATTAGTTTATCAAACAAACCTCTCAAACATATAATTTTACCTGCTTTCTATAAAATATAAAAACACAAAAATAATCTTCTCTTAACCCTTATAATTTTGTTAGACCGTGATCAAGCCTTCCCAACCTATTCCCCTAGAGAACGATAACAACCCCCAAGTCTTGCCTATACTACTACTACAACAGTTAGGTGCTCTGCCTATGGAGTTGTAAAACTTCTTATAGAAGTCCTTTACGACCCTTGCATTAAGTTTTTGACACCGCTGCCGGTGAATAGTTAGGTTTTAATCATTATTTAACTTAGTTCTACACACTTGAATCCTTTCAAGTGAGATTTTAATTCCGTACAATAGCTTTCTTGTACTTTATCTTTTCTTTGTGTCAATTGTTTTGTAAAATCCATTCTCGTCAACCACTATAGGAGACGAGAATCCTATCCGCACTCTTGAAGATTACTCCAAACCTAGCCACGAGGGATAAAGGAATACCATTGAGCTCCCCGTAGGGAACAATGTGGTACCTCTTCGATCCGACACCATC
Source organism: Tanacetum coccineum (assembly GCA_026074375.1). Taxonomy (NCBI): domain Eukaryota; kingdom Viridiplantae; phylum Streptophyta; class Magnoliopsida; order Asterales; family Asteraceae; genus Tanacetum; species Tanacetum coccineum. The sequence goes on along the minus strand of BQNB010038189.1, from coordinate 27,500 downwards.
TGGTTGGTGCAAAACGGATGCTCATTCCACGGACTTCAGTCCGAGGATCCAAACCAACACCTTAAGGATTTCTTAAAACTTGTGGACTCACTTGACCTTCGCGATCAAGCTAGCAATTGGCTTGAACATCTTCCAGTAGGATCCATCACCACATGGAAGGATCTTACTACTCGTTTCCTTGCTCAATTTTTCCATCGGGAAGGACTGTAAAACTCCGCAATGATATCCTTATGTTCCAACAACATCAAGGAGAGTCTCTCTCAGAAGTATGGGCTCGTTTCAAGGACTTACTACAAAAATTCCCTCATCATGGCATCGATCTTTGGCTTTAAGTTCAATTTTTTTATGACCATGTCAATCCTGTCACAAGACGAACCATTGACCAATCGGCCAATGGCAAGCTTCGTGACAGAAACAACGAAGAATCCTAGGCATTATTAGAGGACCTCTCCCTCTATGACAATGAAAGTTGTAACGAGCCAAGAGATTTCGCTGCGCTGGTCAAGGCAATCTCTTTGCCTCAAGATGTCCCGAGTACATCCGACGGTCGTCTAATCGAGCTTGAAAATCAAGTTCAACGCTTGATGGAAGCTCATCTTGCTCCCAAGCAACCTACTCAAGTGAACAAAGTTACCTCCTCATGTGAGATCTGTAGTGGTCCTATGGGCACCAGTATTGCATGGAAGATCCCGAACAAGCCTTCGTTGAATATGCATCCTCGTGTACCGACGAAACAGGAGGTAAGTGGTATAATTTCAAACCCGAGCAAAACAATCTTGGTGACATCTACAGTCCGTCATGGAAAAGTCACCCAAACCTTAGGTAGAGACAACCCCAAAATTCTCAAAATAATTTTTCAAACCCACCTAACCGGTTCCAACCCAACGATTTAATCCCGAACCGTTCCTTCAACAACAATCCTCAAAATTTTAACAATCAATCAAAACTTGAAGGATTGGTATCCAATTTCATGGCATCTCAAGACACTAGATTGTCCAAATTTGAAGCTGATTTTAAACAACAACAAAGCGAGATGACCAACAAAATCGACACAGTGTTGAAGGCCATCACAGATTGAATAATAGGAGCACTACCTAGCGACACGGTTAAGAACCTGAAACTGAATCTTAATCTACTTCTCTTGTTTTGTCTACTCGTTCTTACCCAGCAGTAAATCCCCAATGCTCATCTTACCCCTCCACTTCAATCAATGTTATCAAAACATGTTCTAAGGAGGCAAGTACTTCCCAGATGAGTCAGTTGAATTCTAGGATTTGCATCTTAACTTATCGGTTCTCGAAGTCCTAGCTCACGCCCCAATCTATAACGCAATGTTGGATAAATACGTAGAGAGTTTAGAACTAGGCAAAAACGGATCAACATTTGTCCAACGCGAAGTATCTGCAAAGATAGAAGATCCTGGACTATTCACACTACCCTATAGATTAGGGGACTCAAAACCTTTCGACACCTTAGCTGATTTAGGATCGTGTGTAAACATAATCCCACTATAACTCTTCAAAAATCTTAACATCGGACTATTAGAAGAGACTGACCACATATTCGGGTTGGCTGACGAAACCAAATCCTACCCCGTTGGAATTGTTAAAGACGTAGAAGTCCACATAGGAAAACTAGAAGTATTAAATGATTTCTACGTAATTGATATGAAGAAAGACCCCGAAACCCCTTTGCTAGTGGGAAGAGGAATCCATAGCAACCGCCAATGCAATTATAGATTGTAGGAAAGCCAAAATAGCTGTAGGAGAAAGGATCACTAGGTCGGTATTTGGTGTAAAAGGAGTCAATTTAGGTGATGAGGAATCACCCTATTGGACCATGATTGGAAAAAAGGAATCATACAAACCACGGCCTAGCTCGGATGGTGTAGGCGCACAAACCCCTTACTATGCTAGAAAGGACTTCTTAGATTGTCATTTGCTCGGAGAATGGAAAATTTCTAGAGATGATGAGATCAATCCTTTTAAGGATGTCCTTGTGTTTAGAAGAATGGTGGAATTTTTAGGAGCTATACCCATAAACCTTAAGAGTAACATGTGGGAGTCGGAAGACTTAATCGAGAATCCGATCAATTGGGACAAACCACCCAAAGATGGAGATGGGGCATGGCATGCCAAAATTTGGATAATTGATCCGGAGGGAGCGGAACGAATTCTCAAAACCCTACAATCATTCCCCCCAACATAAAAAAAGCTCTCTGAAAGAAAAAATTCCAAGGGAGATCATCAACTTGGACCACTTCTATGACACTTAGCGTGTGACTTCGAATCTAGCTACAAGACTCATAAATAAAGAAAAGCGCTTATTGGGAGGTAACCCAATATTTAATTTCCAACATTTAGGAGTGTCTTGTGTTTTATTATTTATTGTTTGTTTTATAATGTTTGAATTCATCACTTTGTAATCATGCTTTATTTTGTTTGTAACTTCGTCTTATTTACAATCAAAGGTATTTTGCAACAAAATAAGTGTAGGGGAAATATCTGGTTTTTAATAACCATTTCAAACATTTAAAATAAATAGTTTAGATTAATTCGTGTCTGTTTCGAGTCATATGATTGTATGATTGAATTCCAGGTTTTTATGTAGTCTTTTTTCATCAGATATAACTATAAAAATTGCGTGCAGGAAATATCTCATTAAAAACGAAGAGGAATTTTTCACAGTGCCTAGAGACGGCGTCGGGTTTAAATACCCAGACGGGCGTCTCTAGGCACTGTGAAAAATTCCTCTTCGTTTTTAATGAGATATTTCCTGCACGCAATTTTTATAGTTATATCTGATGAAAAAAGACTACATAAAAACCTGGAATTAATCATTACAATCATATGACTCGAAACAGACACGAATTAATCTAAACTATTTATTTTAAATGTTTGAAATGGTTATAAAAACCAAGAATTTCCCCTACACTTATTTGTTGCAAAAATACCTTGGATTGTTAATAAGACGATAGTTAAAACAAAATAAAGCCTATGATTAGCTAAGTGATGAATTCAAAATTATAAAACAAACAATAAATAATTAAAACTCAAGACACTCCTAAATGTTGGAAATTAAATATTGGTTACCTCCCAATAAGCGCTTTTCTTTATTTATGAGTCTTGTAGCTAGATTCGAAGTCACACGCTAAGTGTCATAGAAGTGGTCCAAGTTGATGATCTCCCTTGGAATTTTTTCTTTCAGAGAGCTTTTTATTGGTGGGGATTGATTGTAGGGTTTTGACGAATTCTTCTCCATCCGGATCAATTATCCAAATTTTGGCATGCCATGCCCCATCTCCATCTTTGGGTGGTTTGTCCCAATTGATCGGATTCTCGATTAAGTCTTCCGACTCCCACATGTTACTCTTAAGGTTTATGGGTATAGCTCCTAAAAATTCCACCATTCTTCTAAACACAAGGACATCCTTAAAAGGATTGATCTCATCATCTCTAGAAATTTTCCATTCTCCGAGCAAAATTAGACATCTAAGAATCCTTTTTCTAGCATAGTAAGGGGTTTGTGCGCCTACACCATCCGAGCTAGGCCGTGGTTTGTATGATTCCTTTTTTCCAATCATGGTCCAATAGGGTGATTCCTCATCACCTAAATTGACTCCTTTTACACCAAATACCGACCTAGTGATCCTTTCTCCTACCGCTATTTTGGCTTTCCTACAATCTATAATTGCATTGGCGGTTGCTATGGATTCCTCTTCCCACTAGCAAAGGGGTTTCGGGGTCTTTCTTCATATCAATTACGTAGAATCCATTTGTACTTCTAGTTTTCTAGGTGGACTTCTACGTCTTTAACAATTCAACGGCTTTGGCTAGCGATTTGGTTTAGTAAGAAATACCCGAATGAATTTCGTGGTCAGTCTCCTTCTAATAGTCCGATGTTAAGATTTTTGAAGAGTTATAGTGGGATTATGTTTACACATGATCCTAAATCAGCTAAGGTGTCGAAAGGTTTTGAGTCCCCTAATCTATAGGGTAGTGTGAATAGTCCAGGATATTCTTTTTTTTTTTTTTTTTTTTCTTTTTTTATATCTTTGCAGATCTACGCGTTGGGACAAATGTGATCAGTTTTTGCTTAGTTCTATCTCTCTAGAGTTATTTACCAACATTGCTGTTATTGATTGGGGGGGCACGTGAGATAGGACTTCGAGAACGATAATTAAGATGCAAAATCCTAGAATTCATATGTCTCATCTGGGAAGTACTTGCCTCCATTAGACATGTTTTGATTAACATTGATGAAGTTGGAGGGGTAAGATGAGCATTGGATTTATGCTGGAGTAAGAACGGTAGGACAAAACAAGAGAAGTAGATATTAAGATTCAGTTTCAGGTTCTTACGTGCGCTAGGTAAGTGCTCCTAGTATTCAACTCTGTGATGGCCTTCAACACTGTGGTCGATTTTGCTGGTCATCTCGCTTTTGTTGTTTTGTTTAATATCAGCTTTCAAATTTAGATCAATCTCAGTGTCTTGAGATTGCCATTAATTGTACCAATCATTCGAGATTTGATTGATTGTTAAAATTTTAAGGATTGTTGTTGAAGGAACGGTTCGGGATTTTAATTTGGGTTTAGAATCCGGTTAGGTGGGTTTGAAAAAATTTATTTTGAGAATTTGGGGTTGTCTCTCACATAAGGGTTTGGGTGCTTTTCATGACGGACTGTAGATTGTCACCATGATTGTTTGCTGGATAGGGTTTGTAATTTATACCACTACATCTGTTTCCGTCGGTACACGAGGATGCATATTCAACGAAGGCTTGTTCGGGATCTTCCATGCAATACTGAGTGTCATAGGGACCACTACAGATCTCACATGAGGAGGTAACTTTGTTCACTTGAGTAGGTTTGCTTGGGGCAAGGATGAGTTAACTCAAGCGTCTGACTTGATTTTACAAGCTCGATTTGTCGACGCTCGGATGTACTCGGGACAATCTTGAGGCAAAAGAGATTGCCTTGGACCAGCGCACAGCGAAAATCTCTTTGGGGGCCTCGGTTTTTTTTAAAAAAAAAAACTTTCATTGTCATAGAGGAGAGATCGTCTATAATATATGCCTAGGATTCTTCGTTGTTTCTGTCAAGAGGCTTGCCATTGGCCGATTTGGTCAATGGTTTCGTCTTGTGACAGGATGACATGGTCATAAAAAAATTGAACTTAAAGCCAAAGATCGATGCCATGATGAGGGAATTTTTGTAGTAAGTCCTTGAAACGAGCCCATACTTCTGAGAGAGACTCTCCTTGATGTTGTTGGAACATAAGGATGTCATTGCGGAGTTTTACAGTCCTTCCCGATGGAAAAATTGAGCAAGGTAAGAGTAGTATGATCTTCCATGTGGTGATTGGTCCTACTGGAAGATGTTCCAAGCCAATTGCTTAGATTGATACGCGAAGTCAGGTGAGTCCACAAGTTTTAAGAAAATCATTAAAGGTGTTGGTTTGGATTCCTCGGACTGACAGTTCGTGGAATGGTGGATATGTGCATCCGTTTTTGCACCCAACCAGATGGTGTCGGATCGAAGAGGTACCACATTGTTCCCTACGGGGAGCTCAATGGTATTCCTTTATCCCTCGTGGCTAGGTTTGGAGTAATCTTCAAGAGTGCGGATAGGTTCTAGCTTCAATTCTCTATAGTGGTTGACCGAGAATGGCATTTACAAAACAATTGACACAAAGAAGGTTAAGAGTACAAGAAATGCTATTGTACGAATTAAAATCTCACTTAAAGGTATTCAAGTGTGTAGAACTAGTTAAATTATGATTAAAACCTAAACATTCACCAGCAAGCTGGTGTCAAAAACTTAATGCAAGGGTCGTAAAGGACTTCTATAAGAAGTTTTACAACTCCATAGGCAGTATACCTAACTGTTGTATAGGTAGTAGTATAGGCAAGACTTGGGGGTTGTTATCGTTATCTAGGGGAATAGGTTGGGAAGGCTTGATCACGGTCTAACAGAATTCTAGGGGTTGAGAGAAGATTATTTTTGTGTTTTTATATTTTATAGAAAAGCAAGTAAATATCATGGTTTTAAGAGGTTGGTTTGTTTTAGCTAATTAAACTAAATATAATCTAAACTACTGGTGATAACTTTATGATAAAAAGATGTATTTACCTAATCATGCACTACTCCTCAGATTGCTTCTCCTAGATCTGTTGCTTTGTCACACTTGTGATGATCTGTGTAAGTATTTCCTAAGTCATGAACGGATTACACGAACCCGCCGTCTATTTAATATTCCGTTAAGGCAACACACAAGTAAGGTAGTATGAAGACTATTACAAGGCCCCTAAGAGTATATTAAATGCATGTGAAATATCTTAAGAGGGATCAACCATATTAAGGGTAAGGTAGTATGAAGACTATTACCGATGGTATCCTTTCTACACACTCACGTTTCCCTAGACGTCTATGCCAATTTAATATCTTATGGCTAGTTTTTTAGTGCCTAACACGCACATCCATCAACAATAAGCAACATTAAAAGGATCTACAACCTAAGTTTCATGCAATCATAAGTAAATACAAATAAGGGTATAGCCTAGCATGTTAAAGAAAAAGCAAGACATAGATCAATCAAACAACACATAGACATATTGAATGATTAATGATAAACAATCTTACTTGATTAAAACATAGATTGAAGGTAGTTACAATAGGGTTTTGAGGCCTTAAAAACGACCCAAAAAGCTGCTAGAAAGACTAAGGTTCGTCTCCCTAAAGTTATACAAAGTTACACACTTAAAACCCTAAATTTGGTTTAATATATATAGAAGAATGGCTGTGACAGCGTCGCTTAGAAGTCCTAACGCCGTTGCCATGTAGATGATTCTAGATCCTCTTTAAGTCGGCCACGTCATGATGTCGTCGCTAGATTTTTAACGTCGTCACTAGATAGATCACGACGACATCGCTTTATGCCTGCGATGCCGTCTCCACACTTTGTGAGAATGATTCTTCAAGAGATTTGGTGTAGGTCTGTAATCGTGTCTGTTTCTTCTCCAAATGAGCCCAAGTCATGTGTATTTCCTTCAAATGTCATCCAAGTGCTAAAAACCTGAAATCAAACGATTAAGCACATAATCTAGGCATATTTGCATGATTTAGGTGGTTAAATGGGCCCGAGAAAAGGTATTAAATGACACCTCTCACATCTATTAGAGTCTTTTCCTGCATTACTATGTTCATTTGTATATCTTTTAAACAATTTTTTATTTTGGATACTATTAATTTTACTTGGTGAAAACGCGGTTTATTTGTATGGTATCAATGATCACCTTTTATCGATTTATAGTGGTGTTCTTTTATCTGTGTTCATGTGCTATGAATTCATGCACCACGGTTTACCTTTCCCGCTCTTTCTTGTCGGATGTTGTGAGGGATTATTCCCGTGTGTTGTGTGCTTTAATGTTGTGATTTTCTTATTTTTGGTCTCAGTTGTTTTCGGTTTCGTTTATTGTTGGGGTTGGTTGGGGTGTTGGGTTGGGGGTCGGCGTTGATGTTGGGTGGAGGGGGGTAGCGGTCTTGTGTGTTCTGGTTGGGTTCCACTTGTGTTATTGATTTTGCTTGATTGTGGTGTGTGTAATTTTGTTTTTTGTGTGGCTTCTGTGTTCTTGTGACATTATTTAGTCTGGTGTGGGATCTTTGGGGGGTTGTTTGGTTGGTTGGGCTTGGTGTTGTTTTGTTGGTTTATGTTTTATTTTGTGTGTTGTTGTCGAATGTGCTGTTGTATTGGGCGATTTGTTGTGGTTTTTTTTGGGTGGCGGTCTGTTTTTGTTTTTGTGATGTTGTTGGGTGACTAGGGTTTCGGTGTTGGTGCTGGTTCATGCGGTGGGTGTCGTGGGTTGTTTATGTTGGCGGGTTCTGAAGTTAGTTGTTCTGTTCTGTCTTTTTTAGTTTATTTTTTCTTATTTGGTGTTATATCAGTTGTATAATCTTTATTTCTTAGTTTTTGTTGTGATGCACTATGTTTACCTATGTCTAATAATGTGATCTTTATTCTTACTCGGTTTGGCGTTCCTCTCTTTTTTTTATGTTTTTCTTGTAGTGACAAGAATGATCGGTGCTCATATTTTTATGGTTGTGAGGTGGCTTGATCGTGGGAAAGTGAGGGTATTTTAAATAAGTTGGATCGGGCTCCTACAAGGTAATATTGTTTATATGATTATGTAAAACGGTTAGGAGTGGATTGGGATGGTTATTTTATTTGGTTTCGTTAGAATGGTAAGGACCCTTGAGAAGAGTGATTTTTAAAGCCCTTGTAACGACTCTAAGCATACTTTGTAACACCTCCTAAATAGGGTCGCAGCGTGCTATATTGTGTCCGGGAGCGTTACTTCATAGGGATCATAACAGCATTAAGATATGAGACGACCTCAAAAAGAGTCGTTTATAAATGATTACATTGGATTAATCAATGTTGGTACAAAAGCTCAACGGCGCCTTAATTGTTCACCCTTGAAAAAAAAATTTTGGTAATGTTTTTAGATCATAAAAAATATCCAAAATGTTATTGCCTCTAAATTTTAAGCAATGATCCAAATGGATTGACAAATGTATCTCTTTGCTCTTGTAACTCATAGACTGATAAAAACATGCTTTAAAAGTATCATAAAGTTGTAAATTATTGGTTTATGTAATATATGTAGGACGCAAGATTTCCATGTGATTATGCAATGTACAACCATTAAAATGTATTTACATTTCCCTAAGTTCATGACACTGAAGCTCGACATGTATGAATGCAATATAAATATTGCCACATTGCCCTTTGATGATGTTAAAACCCGAATAATCCCAACTTCGACATTTATTATACAGCTGTGGTTCACTCCGTGACATCAGTGCCAGAGCTATCACCGGGATGGGGAGTCAATCCAAATAGATTATTTATACATTCGGCTAACAAATTAATTGAAGTTATGATAATGGGCAAGTTGGTTATCGCTACTAGCAAACACGTAATCATGATAAAATGTAACTTAGTACAATTTGTAAATCAATGCTTGTTTTTTACCCAAAAGTTGTAAATCATTTGATATAGTAAAACATGGTGCTATGGAACGCTCACCTTAGAGAAAATAAACTGATGTATATGAATCAAGTAGAATGGAAAAGTCAACGGATTATTACCGAATGCAACTAATTATATATAGATCGTATGAGTAAATGTACTTCATAATACTCATCAAAAGTGTATAGTTTACACCACCAACTAATAGTTTTTTGTTTAGTTTTAAATGTCAAAACAATGTTTTAAAACGTTACTTTATTGAATAAAGGTGTTTGTATTGGTATCCTGTAAGATTAAAGTGTGGTTTTTATCTCACAATTGATTGTTTTGTTAATTTACTTGTTTTAATATTATTATTGATTATATAAGTGGTTTTAATTGTTTTATAACATAGTGCTCAAAAGGGAAGATAGTGCGACACGTTTTAAAAAAACTTCGTATCTTTATCGTTTTAACTACCGTTTCAAGTTGTTTCATTAATCCTCGGTTTGTATTAAGAAATTCTATCAAAATATTATATTTATAATATTTTTCCATGATAGAACAGTAGTTTTAATTGTTTTATAAAATTATATAAAAATACTTTTATTTAATTACTTTCGAACTTCCAAAAGGTACTTACTATCATTTAATCCGTTTCGCTAGTTCTTATATGTAAGATTCTTATTTGAAAAGTCTAAATCAAATTTTATGTTTGTAATATGGTTTGCCTATGTTATGACGTAGAAATAAGTGCAAGTTTATAAAAAATATTTCTATAACTTTAATTATTGAATCGTATTTTATTGTATCCGTTGTTTGACATTCGGTTTTTAGGTGATTCCTTGTCCACGTCTTCGTAATTAAGAGAATTATTCAGAATATTATTCCCAACAGTATTATACGCTATTACAGTAACCTATTTTTTATAAATTTTATTTTATAAAATACTTTTTTAATTAACTTGTAAAGAACGTATCACCTTATTTTAAATCGTTTTTCGAGTTTTTTTACATGTTTTAGATTAGTCATGAAAAGTCATATCTTTATAAATATCTCCTTATAAGCAAAGATTCATGTATACAGTGAATATTTCTTATTAAATAAATTTATAAAATTACTTTTATAATTTAAATATTGTAAACTTAAAATGTTATATCTTTTTATGTATATAGACGGTTTTGCAAGTTCTTTTATATGCTTACGATCCTTGTGATAGATACTAATTAAAATTAATACATAAAATATACATGTTTATCACGAATTACAAACAAAAAGTACCAAAACAGTTTTGTATGTTTTCTTTTTTATAAAAACTAGTTTTATTCCTTTTGTTAAGTGCTTTTGTACAGAATCTTTTACAAGTTTTTCTACATATAGCTTACATGGCATTTAAAGTACTTAAAATTCCATAACACTTGTACAAATGAAATCCATGTCCTCATGATCTTTTTACTACATAAACCTTGTATTATCTTTAATACAAAATAATTCAAAACTAAACTCATAAATCAACTAGTACTTATATTAAGTGTGTACTTTCATTTCATGTATTATTTATCCTTTTACTTATAAACTTCAACCTTACATGGCTTGTAAGATCTCATAAAATCATCATATTAAAACCTTGGTGGTGACTTACATATATTTCAAGTATGTAACAGGTAAATGAATAATGAAGAAAGTTATACTTAAATGGACCTTAGAGATGAGTAGTGGGGATGATGAACACAAGCTTATACATAGATTAAAACCCAATATGTAATCCCAAGAAGATCAAACCTCTATGAGAAAACTCTAATTATATTTCTTGTATACTCTTTGTTAAACCCACAAAACTAAGCTCCAATGCAACTTGAATTCGATCTTAGATAATATGCTAGCATGAAATACTTGTATGCTTGAATATGAAAATTATTTGAAACCTCTAAATAAATAAAGGTTGAGCCGGGGGTTATAGACTGGAAATGGAGAGGAGTATTTTGGCTTGGTGAATTTGCTTGGAGTATGTCAATTGACTGTAGTATGTATGACCTTTATTATATCGCAAGTGGGAAACTTAAACCTTCTAAAACAAACATGGGATTTATGTAGTGAGCACATTCATTCTTTTCAAGTATAAGTGTAAGAAGGCTTTCTCTCTCCTTAGATGTAAATGGGTTGAAATTGATGTTTTAAGGTACATTGTGATGTGCCTAATTTATGGAACTTGTGATGAAAGTATAGTTGGGGGTTTACGAAAGTATAAAGTGAGTTTTGTATTTATTAACAAGTGTATGTATCGGCTCCGTAAGGGTTAATAAGTGATAAAGTGAGGTTAATTTTTATTGTAGTGGGTATAATTGTAGGGTATTTGTTTTGTGAATAGATAGGTATGGTGCTTCCGGGTAGGCCGGATGTAATTTTTTACGAAACGTAAGTCGTTTTACGAAACCTTATTAAAAATATATTATGGAAAAGTTATAAATTATCTCTTATAATATATTAAAAACTTGTTGATGTAAAAATTTTAATTTGTTTGGTGTTAGTTTACGTTGGAATGTTGATTTTTAGTTACGCGGTTTTACTATACGATAGTAATTAAACGAACGCCATTAAAAACTCTAAAAATAAATAATGGAATAAATGAAGTCGTAAATGACCTAAAAATGTGAAATGTTACAGTCTTCACCGTTAGAAGAGCCTTGTCCTCAAGGCTCAAGTTGCAACACTTTACAAAGGTACGGGTTTAGTGAAGAGATGAGATACTTATTTTGAATTGGTTTCAGATTTCATGTAAACTCAGGACTCTCTGGGTTCCATTAAACCTTGACGATTAGGGATACGCTTTGCTTCAAGTTTGACTTCTTGATCCATGACTCTACGGGATTCTCCCAAAGGAGCCTTGTCATCCACATGAAGTCCTTCTAACGGAACGGCTAATGGTTCGTCAGAATAACATTTCTTCAAGTTGGATACATGAAATGTTTTGTGAACCCTGCTCAACTCTTAAGGGGGCTCAAGCTTGTAAGCAACGGATCCAACCTTTTCAGCACTTGAATAGGTTTCCAACATATTAGGGTTTAACTTCCCCGTTTGCCACAAAGTACGAACCCCTTTCAAGGGTGAAACTTAAGCAATAACTCGATCCCCTGATTTGGAAACTCCATCGGTTACACTTTAAATCGGGTAACTCTTTTGTCGATTCAACGAGCGGCTTGAATTTTTGTTTTGATCTGGGATGACCTTCTCGGTTGTTCTCTTGAATATTTCTGGACGGTGAGTTAAAATTCTTCCCAAACTGTCCATAAACAGAGTGAACAACACTTTTGACCGTAATGTGCTTCAAATGGTGCAGCTTGAAACTAGCGTGATACCTAATGTTGTAAAGAAAAATCCAAATAGTGAAATGTTTAATCACACATTTCCAAAAGTCGACCGCACAAGCAGTTAAAGCATTCACCCTAGAGTTTGGATAGTTCTCTCGCTCTTTGTCCATCAGTTTTGTGGATGGTACGCAGAGAGAGTACTCATATCCAAGGCTAGTACCCAAGCCTTATGAAGTTGATCGCAGAATTTGATGCAAATCTTCAGGGTCACGATCAAAATGATCGAGATAGTATTCCAAGCTTGGGACTACCCCATTAGGCAACCTCTTAAAAATACAAATATTTTACTTATATAAATATCAAAAATTTTAAACATTTCGGCCAAACTTTCTCCATGGAATCATTTCTCTCTTGGCGTAAAGATTACCGACTTAGTAATCGGTCAACAATACCCAATGGTTGTAACCTTGCGACGACTTAGGAACGCTTTGTGACAAAATCCATTAGTATTTATCTTATTCCATTGAGGTATCTTGGAGTCTGCACCAACAATCTGTGGTCTTAGGTGTCCTGTCTTGACTTAGCACGTCAAACATTTGCTTACACATAGTGCGACCGTCGGCCTTCATATTGGGCCACCAATATGGCTTTTTCATGTCTTGATACATTTTGTCGGAACCCGGATGGGTAGAGTATTTTGATTTGTGGAACTCGTGCATGACCACGGTCCTTAAATCACCATAATGGATTAACAACTCCAGCCATTTAGCATAGAGGTTTGTCGGCACGGTGTTTCCAACTTTTCCTACTTCCACAACCAACCATCACCACCACCACCTAAACCAACCAATAATAACAATTAAAATATCAAACAAATCTCAACCCCCCAAATAAATATTATCACCCCCCCCACTACCCATCACATTCAATCCCCCCCCACCAATCAAACCAATAACCAAACTTCAAACCTTCCATTTCCCCACATAAACCCAAACCCTTTATCACCTCCAAACCCCCCCCACTACCACCATCTCCCCCAACCCCCCTCTAATCAACCATAACCTCACCAAATTACTACATATATACCCACAAATCACTATCCCATACCCCCAATTAACCTACCCACTATACACCCCCAAAACTCTCCCCCCCCCCCCCCCATCCCCCTAACCCCCCACCATTACTACAACCAAAAAACCATCCAACCAATCCCATACCATCATCTTACCTCCAACCCAAACAAAATCCACCCCCTCCCCCACCACCAACACCCTACTCCCCACTACACCCCCCCCAATCCTAACACCCTCACAATCTTTCTCTCACCTCACTTATATCCACACCCCCCAACAACAACCCATACATCCCCTCTAAAATAATACCCCCAACCCCTTCTCCAAACCAAATCCATCTCAAATACCAATCAACTTCCCCCCCCCAAAATCACCACAAATCATTCCACACATCACCCACCCCCCCTCCCCATCCCAAACCCCAAACCCCTACACACCTAATTCTTACACTTCTCATCCCCCCCAAAAACATCAAATCACCAATTCCCTTTCACCCCTACCCCCCATCCCCCCAAACCCCACACCCCCCCTAATTCCCCTCTCCCATATACCAATTCCACCCAACCCCCCCCCACAAACTCTCCAACTCCCACCCAAAACAAAAACCTTCCAACACTCCATCAACTCATAAAACCATCACCCAAACAATAACCAAATCCACCCAATACACCCTACCACCCCTCCCACAACCCCCCCCCCCCCCCCCCCCCCAACACCACCTCATATCCCCCCACTCAACCATCTCACCACCCCCCCCTTCTCCTAACCTACCCCTCCATTCCCACCAATTCCAACTACCTTCCCCACTCACAATCCATCCTAAAATTCCCACACCAACAACCTCCTACCACTTCCTATCATCACCCCCCTCAATACCTACCACAAAACCACCCCACTCACCATACATCACCCCACCCACTACTCACCCAATTCTATTCACCCTCAACAACCCCTACCTAAATAAACCAAAATCAATCTCATCCCCAACTCCATCACCTTACAACAAAAATCCCCCCCCCCCTCCCCTTATCCACCCACCTTATCTTCCATTTTACAACAACCCTCCAATACTTACTAAAATCCTAATCCCTCTCCCACCCAAACCCCAAAATCCTTCTAACACCTCAACCTTATACTATCCACCCTTAATCCTCCCCCCTTTCCCACCCCCCCCCCCAATCAAATTCCAACCCCCATATACCTCTACTTATTCCACCCATCCCCAACAACCTCCCACCAACCCTTCCCCACACTCCCTCATTATACCCCACCTATAACACCCCCATCAATTAACCCAACCTAACCAAATACTACCCCATATCCATTCCTCTCCATCTAAAAAATACCCCCCACCAACACAAACGTGTTGTCAACGTCAGAATATAATATTATAGCACTATATATCTGAATATATATACAGTCAGAATCATGTCTGAATGTAAACTAAACCTCGAGTTGATATCAATAGACTAACTCTGTCACCTACGTCATTGTCCCCCCCCTCTGCAAAACCTGATGAAAAACACTCAAACTTTGCCCAATATAAGTGACATTCTTGAAATCTACTTATCGTCCGCTCGTTTCCCCACAGACAGAAGGAGAGTGTTCAGTCACTCCCACCAAGATTGCTACCCTATCACACCGTCAAAACTAGACGTCCTCCCCTAATATGTGCACTACATCCACTGTGTAACCCCTGTAGTGATATTGTATCCTGTATTGAGTATACCCAGATAGATCGCCGTGACTATTCAGAATACGTGTGATAGTGCATAAGGACCCACTCTGAGAGTGTGCTAGTCTCTTGCGCATCTCTGTCCTATGCTATCTCTACAATTGTCATGTAAGAGCGTATCCATGCCTTGTTTCACTAGACTATTCAGAACTCTACAGTAACTATGAGAGCACTCCTTTACTCAAACTCTCTGTGTAATAAAAAGACGTTTGTCTGTAATCACGTGCAAGTGAATTAGGCAAATACAGACCTAAATGTGCCCTGTGTAATCTGTGTCAATAAATTCTTCAGATAGTCCTCCTGTGTCTGTATATCAGTAAGATGTCAATGTTTAATATTCTGTTGCTATACCAAGAGTACCTAGATCTCCCTCCCCATTAGCAAACTCACTGCTCACCTGTCAGAGCTCTGCTCTATGTTGTATAAGATGATTGATTCCCAGTAGTATCCCCCGCTCGACCCGCCTGACCACTGTCCTAGACACCTAGACAGTTCCTACTATTTTGATAGTAATAACCAATCATATCTCTTCACTGTCGAAGTAGAGAACGTAAGAAATAGTTGATCCATATTGAGAAGTGTTTCCTTTATTAATACTCAAAAAAATATGTACCCAAATTTAGAAATCTGATGTCTCTCTATATAACTTAATAACGCTACTCGCGTGTGTATATAATGTGACTAGATTCTGCTTCTGCATAAGTGTAACTAAACTCGTTGTGTTGTGTGTACTACTAGCACCGTATTTTACAATGAGCGCTGCTATAAGAAACATACCCCCACACTCCCATACAATTTCTAAAATATAGATACTCCATCATAAATATACCCTCTAGGCTATAGATAGAATATGTAGCAAACTGTTGTGTCTGTTGGTTGTAGAAATATTCCGCACGCCTCATACGATCCCAATCTTGTACGGAATACGCCGCGGCGTTAGAGTCAAAATCTATAGCCACTAGAAAAATATAGCTCTCCACCCTGTGTCAAAGATCTACACGCTAAAGACGATAATGGTATTCAGCGAATGATTAAGTCATTGATGACTGTGTATCAAACAGTCTATCTCCTACAAATAATTCTCTGCATACCTCGCTCATGCTCGCTCACTGATTGCCATGGAATCTCTGTTGCCTTATAGAACCCGACCTACTAAGAAGAGGAGGTCAGATCTTTCAGAGATGCGTGAACGCTTTCTTGTGTCACTGTGTATCTCTTAGTGGCGGCTCGATCCGAGAACACGATAGTAATTACTAACGTGACGAAAGACTCTGTTCCTATTCTGAAGTAGTCGACAGGATCGATACAAAATAACGTCGCTCAATAACTTAAACAGCTCCCACCACACCAGCACCTTTGCCACTCACTTCACCAACTCAATGCCATCACGCAATACTATCGTGCTATTCTACCACAACTCAAGAAATACGACTGAGCATCATAATGCGCTCTATAATAGCCACGTTGAGAGTGAATCGTCCTACTCGCCAAGGAATACATATGACGCGCGCCTCCGATCATGTATCTCGCGTAAGATGTCATAGTGTAGTAAAACGAACATATAAGCACACAGCAAAAGTAAACCGCGAGAGTGTGTCTGACTCTTTAGAAAAGATGCAAATTTGAATTTTAGAGAATATGTCCATTCCTATCATCAAATATATGTGTTGTCCGTAGAGTTAATGGGAGGTGATCAAGGTGTATTGTACTAAGTAGTGGTTGATAGATGTCAGCATGGCGCTCAATGTCTCGAGCTTCACTCTATTTATTACGCGATGTTTGATATGACACGTGTTTTCGAGAGCTCTCATCGAGACAGTGTCTTCTATATATGTGGAATAGAGAGTGAAGATTATACAGAATATGTTGATCCCACCCATTATCACTATGCATCATGCCGTGAAAAGATCCTTGCCTACGCCATTGTGTACCGATAGCGATACCTCCGTGTCGTACCTAGTGTATGAGAAAAAATTATAACACGGTCCCTGTAAGTCTCACTTCTTTCTCAAGTAATCCCCTCCGGCTAAAGTAATATAGAGACAGATCATAATAGAAAGTCTCTTGATTTTCATGACGATGGTAGAAGAAGAAGAATTTTTAGTTTGTGAGTATGTAGACCTGCTAAGAGAATAAGTATAATGTGATGTGTAGTATTATGAACTCGTGTACAGAATTCCCTAGAATAGAGACTAGAGAAGATACATGTGTCAGAGAGAGTAATGTTAGTTTGTAGAGTGTGCAGTTTGTGAATTTTGTGTCCTGAGTAAACTTGATATCTCCGGTGTGGTAAGTCCTTAAGTTCAACCTCGGGTGGTTCATCAATAGAAGATTTTTCATTTTTAGGTTCAACAACTTTAAGTTCTTGTGGAGGGAGAGGTGGTGATGATGGATCATCATTAAGAAATTCTTCAAGAAGAAGAATGTCTCCCTCCGAATCATAGTAAGAGTCATCAATTTCTGGTGAAATTGGCTCATCTTCAATAGCTAGGAAAGCATCGGTTTCCTCAAGAAGAAAATCACTATCCCCGAAGGGAGTGAGGGTAGGAGAAGAGGTAGAAACAATTGGTTCCGAAGTTGGGGTGGGATTGCCACTCTTGGAAGTATCCGAAAATCCAAGTACTTCTTGAGCATACTCCTCACAAGCTACATCAATGACATCGATTCGTTTAACCGATTCAATGATGTTGTAGGAGAATGTCTTAGTATCACCAACTTTGAATGTTATGGATTGGTCATCATGTCGAAGGGTCATTTGTTCACCGTGAACATCAATCAAAGCTCGTGCCGTCCTCAAGAAGGGTCTCCCGAGAATCAAAGGAACCCGAGGATCGGCAATATAGTCAACCACTACGAAGTCGGCCGGAAAGAAAAATGTTCCAACTTTCACGAAAACATCCTCGGCGATGCCGGTTGGAGTAGAAATCGTTCGGTCGGCAAGTTCAAGTATCATTCGGGTTTTGGTCAAATCCGGGAGATTTAGCTCTTTCCATATGGAGAGAGGCATTAGGTTGATGCTTGCACCAAGATCGGCCAAGGCTAAGCATTCATCTATCTCCGGAAAATCACACGGAATAAGAAATCTACCGAGGTCTCTAAGTTTTTCAGGAAACTTTTTGAGGATAACCGTCGAGCAATTTTCATTTACCGAAGTCTTGGTTAATTCAATTATATTATCCTTGTTATTAAGAAGTTTTCTAAACATTGGGGCAAACTTAGGCATGTGAAGGAGAGCATCTACGAAACTTAGCTCGAAATGGAGATTCCAAAAAATCTCCATAAATTTCGAGGCTAAAAGATCATCTTTTTTAGGAGCTTCTCTTTGTTAGCCCTTGAAGGATAAGGTAATGTTGGTTTAGTCTTTGGAGCAACAACGGGCTCATCAATTTAGATCACCGGAGGTTGGATGTCTTCTGGCATCGGTTGCACCGTATCCGTTGTCACCTCGGGTTCGTGTTTCACTACCTTAGGAAGAGAAGAAGGCGGAGGTAGAACTTGTGGCCCATTATAAGAAACACCACTTCGGGTGGTGATTGCTTTTATATCACCCTTCGGGTTAGCAACGGTGTGGCTAGGAAGAGAACCCGAGCCCGAAAGAGAAGCGGTATTGGAATTCACAAAATTGGTCAACAAGTTGGTCAAATTGGTCATTTGGTTTTGTAAGTTTTGGTTTTGGTTTTGCATATTTTTCATGACCGCATCATTTGCTTTGACGTAGTTTTGAAAGTCATCATTTGACACACCTTGTTTTTGAGGAGCCGGAGTTTGGTAAGCTGGGGGTTGATTAACCGGGGGTCGATAAATTGGGCCTTGGTTGTAATTATTCCCCTGGTTTTGGTTGTAACGGTTTTGACTATTTCCTTGGTTTTGTTGAACGGGAGGAAAACCAGGAGGTCGAATTTGATTCGCAACCATCGGGGGACGGTAACCGGTATTTTCTTGGTTGTAGTTAACCGCGGCGGCTTGTGAAGCGTATTCTTGAATATTGTCACGATAAACGTTGCCATCGGTGGCGGGACAATTATGGTAAGAATGAGCACCATCGCAAGTTACACAACTTTCATCGACCGCTTTTACGGTAGTGGGAGCTTGGGATTGGTTTTTCTTATCGAGAAGCAAGGCTTTCACCATATCTTTAAGTTCGGTAACATCGGGAGAAATACCGAGGGTAGAATTGCTCGTACTCACTTTGGCAACAATTGCTTTGCTTCATGAATGACAAACTTTAGATTTGCTCTCGATGATTCTTAGGCAATCTCGAGGTATTTTATCCAAAAAAATTACCACCCGCGGCGGAATTCAACGAATCTTGATCATTCGAGTTCAAGGCATTGTAGAATGTATCGAGTTGATGCAATTCCGAAAACCCATGCTGTTGACATGCCCGAAGAAGATCATTGAATCAGCCCCATGCCTCATAAAACGATTCATCAAATCTTTGTTGAAAATTTGTGATTTCATTACGAAGATTTGTTGTCTTGGTGGGAGGGAAAAATTGGTTGATGAATTTCGAAACAAGATCATCCCTAGTAAGAATCAATCGAGGAGGTTCTTTTTCAAGCCAAATCCTGGCGGCCCCCTTGATGGAAAATAGGAAAAGCATAAGCTTAACCGACTTACTCGGGACGTTCGGGAACTTCATCGTAGAAGTGATCTTGTTGAAATAACGAATGTGAGCATGAGGGTCTTCTTTGTCATGTCCAAAAAATTGTTTATTTTAAACAAGAGTAAGCAAACCATGCTTAAGCTCAAATTATCCGCGGTGATTGCGAGAACAACGATTGCATCCTCGTAACCCTCGATGGGTGCTTGGAGCAATTGTGCCATAGTACGATTATCGGCCATCGTAACTACGGGAGGATCTGGAGGATCTTGATTATTAATTGGTTCCTCAAGATCAAATGGTTAAACAAAAGTCGGTGAAACTTGTTGTTGTTGACGGTTAGAATTACGGGATTGAGAACGAGTGCGCATGCACTAAAGTATAAAAAGAAAATTTATACTAATTTTTTATTATTATTATTTTTTTTTTGGTTTTTTTTCTACAACTAATTCACCATTTATTTTAATAACGGACAATGAGATAAGACAACTTAAACCTAATAATCAACAAGCTTCACGGTAGCTCTCTAAAAGAAAACGCACAAAGGACCGGAGGAGTAGGAAAGCGCAAAGCTATTAAAAACCTTCTCCTTTAGGGTCGTAGTTCGTTGGAACGTCCTTATACCCCTCTTATAGTTTGTTTATCTTTCAAAGGTGAACCGTACCTCGCAAGTGACACAAAAGGCAAGTTTTAAATCTTTTGTTCGGGAACTTATTTTGATAGTGTTCAAGTTGAGAACATTATATTGATGATATATTTTTTTTTCTTTTTAGGACATTTTTTAATTTTTTTGATTTTTTTGTTTATCTCATATATATACTAATAAAAGAAAAAAAATTTGTATATATTTTTTTATATGAAAATAAGCAAAATAACTTCTCATGGAAGGATCTTCAAAGCACTAATTGTCAAACGCAACGACAATCGTATACAATCTTCCCCGGCAGCGGCGCCAAAATGATAATCGCCTTTTTAGGGGTAATTATATCAAATATACAGTATACGATTACAAGAGTATAAGAGATTACAAGTTGTTTCCTATGGAATTGATTACGTTGCAAGACCTCTTATGCTCTTCTTTTCCTCTGAAAATTGACTTTTATGGTTTAGGTATCGAAAATATGATTTAGCACACTTAAAACTCGTTTTTGAGTTTTCTATTTATAAGGTCTGGAAAAAGGTTGATACGACGTATCAAAAGTCTTCGATACGGCGTATTGGGAGTTTCTGGAGTAGGGACCACGTTCGATATCTTCCAGAATCTTCACATTCTATAACTTGAATACGGCGTATAGGATTCTCTGGATACGGCGTATTATTCTTGTTTCCTTCGTGGTCTTTAGTGAAGTGCAGGCACAGATACGCCGTATCTTCCTTGATGGATACGGCGTATTGGTTGTCAGAACAGTAATCGTCAAATATCTTCGTTTAAGCTCCAGAATGCATGCCTTTTTGCTAATCTTCACCAAGTACTCCATAATTACTGCAATTATCAAATACAAACGATTAAGTAACAATTCTTTGCAATAACTATATAAAATGGGTTATTTTCATAGGATAAATGATGCCATAAAAGTGACGTTATTTGATGTCATCACTTAGCAAGGATAGAGGGAAAACGGAAAGATTTTTGTTAGAACTTGTCAGGTCAGTGGGTGGCTCACAATTCACAAACACTGTCTTTTGTTTAGAAGGCTCAAACTTTAACTTAACCCCTTAACCGATGCAAATATAACATACTTCACAAACGACTATACTTCACAAGCAAGCACATAAACAAGTTAGCAACAACTCATCACATCATATACCGATATTCAACGAATGTTTTCACCAGTAGAAACAATGATCCACCAAAGATGCTATAAAAACATGTAAGAATTATACAATAGCCATATCAATCAATGTCTGCATAAATTTATTTGAAACTAACCCTTTTCTTCATACCAATTCAGTACACATTTGATTAAAAAGTTACGCATTTTATCGCATATCAAAATATATCAAGTCATTGAATATCATAAACCGCTACTACACCTTTAAAACATCTCAAATGATCAAAACTTAACAATTCCACTTAAAAACTGACCTCACACCGAAAACACTCAAATCAGCACGAATCTTTTCAAGACTTGTTTCGCAGCAACCGTAATCCTGACCATAATCTACCAATGGCACCCGTAAGAGTGGCAGACCTCACACCACCGGGGCCCTTAAACAATGCCTCTTCCCAAACCAGCAGCCACACTATTAGAAACATCATCGACATCCCTAACTACAACCATCCCGCTCTCCATACCCGCATACAACAAGCCAATAACGTTGGTTCCATTCCCAATGATCCTTCTAGAAAGCCCACATGTATTCAAAATCCTATTAGCCCTAAGCTTCATGGTATTCCCTGATTCAAAAGCTTGAACACCCTTAATAGCACCTTTTGCGGCACCGATGATGGCGCTGCCAAGGTAGCCGATCCCCATGTAATAGGTTAAGTTTTCCCCCATGAACGGTGTTGAGCGATGAATTCTTCTTGGAGAAGATACTCAGAGGAAATGGGGAGCTTGTATAGGGTTTGGGTTGGGAGGTTTAGGTCTTGGTAGGGGTTGTAGAGATGATGGTTATCGTGGTTGTCGTCTGACTCGTGCTGGTATGACATGGTTTTATATTTGGGTTAGGGTTTTGGTGATTTGATTTTGAGGGAAATGGCAATGGAGAAGTAGGAGGGAGGCGGTGGTTAATGGGGAAGGGGCAAATGACAATTCTAACTTCTGTTATTTAGGCAAATGGTTTTGTGTTTATTTTTTTTTATAAAAGTAAATTATATGATGCAATGTTTTTAAACCATGTTCAACCTGACCGGTTAAACAGGGTTCTAGTCGAAAAACGAGTCATATTAAATTAGGTTTTATAAATTTGAAACTCGGTTAGACTCATTCAGTTTGAAGTGACCCAGGTCAACCCGATTTTTGAGACCTGGCTGGGTTTTTGTTTTTAATGTTTTTTCATAAATAAGGCAAGTTAATTATATATATTTGCGACGTAATTTATTTTTACATGTTATATTTGTTAGTAAATAGTTTTTCGCCTCAATATATAAGATATTCATGATTTTTTATTTTTAGACGACCGGAATGATCCGGTGGTCGAACCGGTTGAACCGGTAACCCAGTGATCCAGTGACTCGACCAGATCGATTAAAGAACTAATTTTCAAAACATTCTACGGATGTGTTGGTAAATTTAGCATGGATAATTTTTGTATTGGTGAGGTTAGGTTCATTCGAAACAAATCACTTTCGTCCAAGATTTGTGTAATAAGTTCTAGTTACACAAAAGTTCAACATAGAACATGAATAAATAAAAGAACAAAGCGCTCTATCTCAACCTTAGATCCAAATTCA
Source organism: Tanacetum coccineum (assembly GCA_026074375.1). NCBI lineage: Eukaryota > Viridiplantae > Streptophyta > Magnoliopsida > Asterales > Asteraceae > Tanacetum > Tanacetum coccineum. Next base: position 4,376 of record BQNB010038189.1, on the reverse strand, counting down.
ATCTAACGATTGAGATATTTTGGCATTTTATTGTTATTATTTATCAAGTGGCATTTTGGTAATTACACCATCTCACTTACTTAATTGATAGGGGTCGTGTTTATTCATCAGTCATACCCATTCTCAACCATTACACATACACAAACACTATTTTCACACACCAACCACCATCAAATCCACCGCCAAACCGCCGTAATGAAACCCTAACCGCTATTCATGTTAAATTTATCAAAATTAATGCTATACAATGGACATACGAGATGAATTAGCACTATCTAAAGGTGATTGGTTGCTTATTTTGGTGCTTATTTAGGTTTTGTTGCTTATTTGAGATATTATTTGTAGATGTTGCTTATTTTGTTTATTCTTTGTTGCTTATTTTGAAAATAAGCAGTAGATGTTGCTTATTTAGGTTTTTGATGCTTATTATTGCCTATTTTGGTAGGTTGTTGTAGTTGTGTTTATCCTTGTTGTTGTTATGATTGTTGATGCACACCAAGTGTTTGATGAAATGAGACTATGATAATCACATGTGATTTAATATGTTTTTATTTATGAATGGGCATTTATGTTGTTATGAGTTTTATTGGTGATGTTAGCGTAAGTGGTTGGAGCTGAAGCTTAAAGCATATAAGAGCTAGAGCTTATGAGAGTTGGTAAAGGAGACGGGGCTTTTTATTTTTTTGATATATTTGATAAGGTACCTTAAGTATAAAATGACATTAAAGTACAAAAAGTACACAAGTTATATTAAAATACAGTTTATAATTAGACACAAATAGATGTTGCTTATTAGTGACTGTAGTATTGGTAGGTTTTGGAATAACTGTTTCAATAGTGGGATTGACATATGGGATTGCAACATGATATATGGTCTTAAGGAATGTGAATTCACTAGTCGTGTGCTTATTGGTGGTTCTGATGGGTATGTAACTTTTAGTAATTATGATTCCTTAAACAATGTGTGGGTGGATTGGTCTAATGATGGGACTAGTCTTTGGGATTGTCATAGTACTATTATGCATGGTATTTGGTCAGTGAGAATGACTTTGTACTTCTTTCCTTTTAATTCATCTAACATTAGTCTTCTTAGCTAGAGGGATTTGTGGTTTCCATGGATGGCCAGTACCGATTTAGGGGCTTGTTTCCTATAGAGCTCTAAGTGTACCATTGTGGGTGAGGGCCTTGTGAGGACTATCCATATATGTTGCATCTGTAAGCTTTATGGGTCTAACAATGGCTCCTTTATCATGTGGTTTCCCATGTTGTGGTGCTTTGAGCAGGTATATCTATGTTGGTACAGGAAGCTCTTGAGGAATATCAGTAAGAGAAGAAGGTTCCTGGTTTTAAGCACCAAGATGTCAATGAAGGTATGGGGAAGGTCTAGGCAAGTGTTGTACTCCTTTTTCCTTATCATGCTTTTTCCCACTGGGTTTTACATGATGAGGTTTTTTAAGGAGCCAAACTTGTTCAGGCTGCCGACATGGCACTTCCTTTGGTTTGTGATTAAGTATTATTGCCGGAATGAATGGTATAAGTTTATGCAGCAGAAGATGTTCAGTAATGGTATGCTATACTTGGTTTATGTTGCAAGTATGAGTTTATTTTATGCTTATGTAATACTGATATACCTTGCTAGTTTATGTATGGCTTATCTTAAGGAATTAGCATATGGTGATGGTTTGATGCAGGCTGATTGGTCTCAGCTTGCATTAATGATTCAGAGTATGCTTCTTTTCTTAAATAAGTTTTAGTTTTTCTTATGTAATTAGCTTTGGTATGTTTTTTTTTTGTTTATGCATTTGAGCTTGGGATTTGTCCAATGCCAATGTTTATTATGGCCAATCTTGATTTACTAGGGATGTGTCCTAGTTGTTAAATCACTTTGTGCCTTTGTACTTTGCCCTTTGTGGCCTTTCTTAATAAATTTACCATTAAGAAAAGAAAGATGTTTCTTATTTAGGTTTTTAGATTTTTAGGATTGTGTTGCTTATTTTTGCTTATTTGGGATATAATCATTAGATTTTGCTTATATTGTTGCTTATTTTGTTTCTAACCAATAGATGTTGCTTATTTAGGTTCTTAATTCGATTTATGCTTTTGTTGTTATAATTTATGTAACACCCCTAAATTGGGTCACAGCAGAATATGGGTTGGGGGTGGTACTTCATAGATCAATAACACAATATATATATAAGAACGACCATTAAAAGCCGTTTAAAACTGATACATTAGATTTAGCAAGGTGTTGTTACAAAAGCCCGAAGATTTACATGTTCATTGTTCAAAATACAAGATTTAAGTTCATAACAATTATCCCAAAATGTAATGCAGCCAAATCTTCATGCACGTGACATCCAAAATATAAAACCACCAATGTATCCCTTACACCCTGTGCTTATTGATCTCCTAAAAAACATTGCTTTAAAACATCAACATATTGTTGAGTGAATTCATAGGTTTGTAAAAGTATAATGTAGGACCGCAGGATTTCCCCATGATAATGCAATAGATGCAAACATCAAAAATGTAATTACGTTTTCCTAAGCTCATGACACTGAAGCTCAACATGTATGAAATGCAATATAAATTGCCAACATTGCCCGTGTTGATGTTCTAACCCGCAACGACCTTAGTCCGACATGGTATACGTTTGTTTGTCCAGTGATAGCTAATCACCCGAACGGGAATGTCAATCCCAATAGATCTATTCATATTATTCGCGCTCACAATCCTAGTAATTGACAGTTCATGATAATGGGCTCAGACAGGGTTATCGCTACTTAGGCAAACACGTAATCGTAATGTAAAATGTCCACTTGCGTCCATTTGTAAAACATGCATATATTTCTCACCCCAAAACTTGTAAATCATTAAAATGTAAAACGTGGGGCTATGAACTCACCTTGAGTTAATGATAATCCAAATATAACAGAAAATGCGTCACGGAAATGACGGAATGCAACCTAATCCAATATAGGTCGTATAAGTACTAAGCACATTGATTAACTAATGCCATATACAATTCTATATAGCTACATCACCATCTAATTGCGTTTGTGAAATCGTATTTATAAAGTTAAAACGTTTATAAATAGTTCATTAGTAAAAACGACGCGATTTCTTCGTTTTAAGCCCGTTTCTTATGTCCACGCTTTCGTATTAAGACGAGTTATCAAAATATTACATTTTCATATTTTTGACCTACTGTGAACAGTACTTTTACTGTTCATAACAGTTTATAAAATTATTTTTATAGATTTAGTTATCGTAAAACCCGTAAATGTCGTATTTTATTCATTATAGCTCCGTTTTTAGCGATTCTTTCGAGTACGTCTTTGTTATAAAAAGTTTTGTCATATTAATGGTGTTTTCAAAATGTTCATGTCTGAGATAAACATTAACTTTTATAAAAATAGTTTTATAAAAGTATTTTTATACATTTAAGTATATAAACTCACGTAATTCATAACTCCTTTGTTATTGATCGAAAAATTATGATTCTTATTGTTTTGGAATCCTAAAAATATGTGTGATCTGAGTAAAATAATAAGCTTTATATATCAGAAGTATTTATAACTTGTTTTTATAAAATTCCTTTTATAAAGCGTTTAATTAACGTATAACTTGTAAACTACGTATATTCATCGTTATTAACCTGCTTTTCGAGTTTCTTACCTTTTTGGAATTGTCATGAGACGTACTATTTTATAAAAATGTTAAACCTATTGTTTTGAATTCGAATCAAAATAGCCTTTTTATATCTTTTATATAATTCATTATATACGCTTGTTTTATATACTTTTCCACTTAATAAAGTACCACAAGTCTTCCATAACTCTTTATATCCTATGTATTATATGTTATAATGTCTATTAGTCCATACTTTGTCCAAGTTTCGAAGATAACAAGTCCTTTACAACACTTATAAATCATAAACTTTCTTAAGTAACTTTTAATTAACTAGTTTATACATATACTTTTTATACTTTAATCAACATGATACAATACTTATAATCCCATTATAACATGATATTACCAACCACATAACATATGTAAAAGTGTATAAAATCATAATCACAAGTAAAAATCTATTTTACATGTTCAAAAGTATCATAAATGGTGATTTTACTACATAGAACTTATATATGCATAAAATGATAAATGTAAAGTTATTAAGAGTTTTAGATAACCTTGTGATGATGTAGTATGGTAAAACACAATATCTAAACCCTTGTTTAGATATAAAACCAAAGCTTACAAGCTTAGAAAACCCTAATAACAATAGAAACCTAATTTCCCTTTTCCTTTGATTAACCCTCTTAATCAACCAACCAAGCCTCCAAACCTTCTTGTATCACCTTAGATATGATCTT
>BQNB010038188.1:0-48924 GCA_026074375.1 Tanacetum coccineum | reverse complement strand
TTTCCATCATTCAATTTCTCATCAAACCAGGATAAATTTCAATTGCAGCCTCGTTGGGACATACGACCCGGGAATATCTCTTCCGGAATCTTTTTATCATTGATTTGATTCTTATATATTTTATATATATACCGTCATCGAACCAAGTTAAAACATATGATTAACACTAAACTGACGATTTCATTAACTTTCAAAATAGATTATAAAGCTTGAATAAAAGAAATTACAATTACTTTTAAGCAGAAAATTACATTTAATAAAAACTAAGCTCAATTCTACTACTACTTTAAAACGAGAAAAGAAGATGATATTGTGTGTGAGTGAGGGCCTATTTATAGCCTCTTGGTGAACCTTATAGCCCTTCCTTACTTCATACGCTCCCTTCCATCTCATCCGTACGATTTTCCAATCATTGGATCATAATTGTTGGTCGTTGGATCAAGTTTGTGTACACACAGATTGCCAGCTTGGCATTCCGTGATGTGACACTTTCTTCTGAGTGTAGATTTAGTGTAAAATGACCCTTTCCTTGTGCTTTCTTCTCTTCCACCGTGTCATTCTCTATTGGGATTAGCCAATAGGATGCCTTTGATGACGTTTTAACTTGCCAAGGTGTACTTTAGCCCATGAATTGACTATTGCACCCTTTAATTGATAAAAGCCCTTTGTTTTAAGGAGAGGGCAAGTTTGGGAAGACGGATGAATAGTAGAAAATAGTACCCAATGTTTTTTCGCGCCCAAATTTAACTAAGGGGGTAAAAGGGGGGTGAGTTTGTAGGATTGGCAATTTGGGTCCTTGTGGTTTTTGAAATATAAGTCAAGTGTAAAAGGACTTCCAGAAATGACAGAAATGGTCCCTGTGGTTTTAATAAAAGGGAAATGGGCTTAGGGTATTTGGGTCGGGTAAGGTTTTAAGGTTTTAGGCCCAATGTAGGTTAGGGACCATTTGTGTAACTTTTGAAACTTGAGGGATTTATTTTGTGATTTTGGATTTTGTCCTTTTGTGATTAACTTCTGTTTGACCAAGGTTTGACTTTCTTTGACTGAAGCTTGACCATAGTTGACTTTTTCTGACTTTGGCTTCCGGCTCTTGCATGCTCTTCCGTTCTCGTGTCCGTGTTTGCCCGTTTTTGATGGTTTTCTTGTGATTTTTTGATATATCCGTGCCTGCACACACAAAACACAAAAACAAGTATATTTTTGCCATTTTAAGTATGTTTTTAGTCATTTAGGGTCATTTTTGGTGTTAATGGATATGTGTATTTTACACCTATCAGTTTTATCACTTGATCTTACCACATATATAGTTTAAGTGACCTAATTAGGGTTTCCTAAATTTTCAGAATCTGTCCAGTTTTTAAGGTAAGTTTCCAAGTTAAAAGACTCATAAAAACACCTTCTAAAAATATACCAAAAATTACAGAGGTTTCCATATATTTCTAATATATCCTTGATTTTTTGTTGATTTTATTTCCAAGTTTACATACCCCTTTTACCCTTGTACCCAAAACTGATCCCGAAATAGATCTGACAGAACCTTCGAAAAGTTGACGCGTAAAAACCATACTTAGACAACTCAAAAAATCTTGAAAAAAATCGTGGATATAGCTAATATCATGGAGATTTACCTAATAAAATTTTAGAGGCTAACTCCTTACGATTTAAGAAGTAAAAATCAAATACTACTACTGAATTTTTTCAGATAGAATTTCTAGATTCGACCCTTAATCTTATAAAATCTAAAAATCGACCTTCCCGACCTCCAATTGACATGAGCCCAGATTTTCCAAAAACTAGACTCCTTGAATTTAACTTTAGGCTCAAGAATCATGTTAAAACACGTTTTTATTATCAAGATACACCTCGATGAACACGACCCAAAATTCTGAACAAAAACACGAAGACCCATAAACCCTAATTCTTATCAATCAAAACATGCCCTAGGGTTTCTAATCTTGTAGTTTTCTTTACAAACATCATTAATGATTATCTAAGGTTTCAAAACATAATTTTAGCCATAAGAATTAGATTACACCATATACAAATTAACAAGATCATGAATACATGTTTTCTTCTTTTTACCACTTTATGATTTTATGTAGAAAACTTTTGTATGAATCATGGACATAAAAGATGAATCAAGAGAATCATGGAATACCTATGGAATAGAGATGGAGACAAGAACAACCAAGACACCAAGGAATCAAGAACACAAAGCTTGAATACTTCTACCAAATTTAGCAACTTCTTCTTGCAAGTTCTAAGAATGATTACACAAGTTTTGGAGGATAAATTTAAGAGAGAATGACGAGGGAGAGGAAAGAGATCACGTTTTATACAGGAGAGGAGAGGGGGACAAACAATTTCTATCCTTTTAGAAGATTACAAAATATTTGATCTAATCTCTTTACACTTATTACTTAGAATAGGATTTGTAAAAAGAAAACAAAATAATTTCTAAATATATAAGGGGGGTGGATTTTAATATATATATATATATATATAACTTTTTTAATTTTTTTTTAAAACAACTACATTATGTTATGTATTTATAATACACAAATAATTATAACCCAAGGTTTTAATGTTAAAGACTTATTATTCAAACTTATGTTATATTCAAAATGATGAAATAAAAATGTAAACCAAATTTTTGGTTTTACAACTCTTCCCCTCTAAAAAGAAATTTTCGTCCTCGAAATTGAAATAGGTAGATGAATTCAGGGTTATTCAGATCACCAAAGATGATACGATTGGTATGACAAATGATAGGGGCGCGATGAACAGTTAACCAATTCATACCAAGACTAATATCGAAGTCACTCATTTATAAGGGAAGCAAATTAGCAAAACGAATCTTATCATCAAAATGAAGCGGACAGTTCTAATATTCGTGGTCAGACTTTTCATAGGCGTAGATATCGATAAGATATAATTAAGTTGCGTAGGGAAGATGCTAAGGTGTTCATCAAATGAAACAGAAACCACAGAATGTGTGGCACCCGTATCAAATAAGACAAAACAACATGACCATTCAAGAAGAGAGTTCCCGAAACGGTACCTGAAGAGTTAGTTGCCTGATCCTTGGTCGAAGAAAATACTCACCCCTTAACAGCGAAGACAATTAAGATCAAAATATGAAAGGAAGCGATCATATCAAAAATTACGAAAGGAAGAGATCATAATCAAAAGGAAGCACTAATGTCTACCCAATCCTCACATGTCATAACCTAGGTTCTACATGGGGTAAACCTGGCTCTGATTCCATAATTGTAACATCCCACCGCGGGGAGCCGATAAAGGTAGAACAGAGTCGACTATAGATTGGGGTGTGCGATATCGAAACATATAAGAGGGGGTATCGCAAGCGGTGGGACCGTGCGCTAGATTGACGTTGAGCGGGATGAATAAGAGTCACTGAAGTATATAGCGATATTGAGTATACTCTATATAGACGGAGGAGTAACACTATTCTCAACACAGACAATGTTGTTTCAACATAACATCTCATTTCGCGGATTTATTTTAAAGACTGATTGTCGTGTGGAGAAGATCAACTGGGGCGCACTAAATGATATACATTTATCATTTGCGGAGAACATTAGGATAACTTTGCGTGAGACACAACGCGTCTCATTTGCGAGGGTTCTGACGGTGTTTTTACGTACGTACGAATATTGCTCACGAACGTAGTTTTGTTGTGATGGTGTTTAAAATAAGTTGGTAGAGGAGATGTTAAGAGTGGGAGTATATCTCACACACAGGATCAAGCACATAGTTATACCACTTAGATACTAGTTATGATCAGGTGAGACAGTAACAGATTAGAATGAAGGATATGAACGTTCAGTGCGGATTTGATCTTAACTTTACACATTGTCTTCGCTTTTCATTCGAACACACACAGTATTTGTTCTGCACACAAGATCAGCGGATAACTCTTCTCAGTACCAGTTGAGCGGAGATCTTATCAAGTCGGTCCTTTCCTCTAGACTCGGCCTTGATCGCTACTCGTCGTCTGACTAGTCTTTCATTATTTGATACAGGAGCAACACATGTCTGTGGTTTGCGGTTTCTTGCGTGTGTGGGGGGGCTTCAAAGGCTCTACCCTGAGCAGCATATCTATCACCCTGACCTAGAACGACATATAGTACTATCTTTAATTATCGTCTGATCTGAGTCGAGATACGTCTACAGCCTGAAGTAATCATACATATATAATCAGTAGTACTACATGAATATATCAGAATCTAGTCGCATTGAGATTTGCATGATAACGAAGGTACAAAACGACAAAACTGTAGCTAATGAATTGTTAACTACACGCAGTCACTAAGAAATGATGAGCATCAACAGGACCTGTCTTAATCAACTAATATCTATGAAATACGAATCGAATGAATAAGAACATGAACAACAAAGGAATGCCCACAGCTCAGATAAATTGTGCCTAAACATGATACATGAATATGACCCTAAACAGATATAATCAAATATCACTTAATCAAATGTACACATAGTATGCATCCCTGATGTACCCAAAATGTGATTATGGTGGGTTATAGCACACACCTAACTATTCACCTTAAACTGAAACAAACAAAGTACCTCGATGCATTCCATACACTCCCTCAAAACAAAGTCATATCCATAGACAAAGTACAATGATGAGTGTACACTAAATGTAAGCTAATAATAATGCAAAGGCTCATCATTCAAAAGGAAATGTTGTGGGCCAATACAACTGCCACAGATAGTGTCATGGCATTGGTGCAATCAAATGACATGCATGGTCCTCCATGACTATTCAACTAGGCAAGATTATGCAAAGATATAAGGTGGTATACAAGATACTAGATTGATGCAATTTATGATAACGGATCTAACACCATAATCAAGACAAGGATCAACAGAAGAGCAAAAGTAAAAATATCAAATCAAACGATAAATCAGTGAATAAAAAGTATCATGCTTACGGATATGCAAACATCAAACAGAAATCAACAGAATCAAAAGTAGCTAAATAAAACGAGATTTAAATCATAAGGTGTCCTTACTAAAAGGATGAATATTATGTACCGGGGGGGGGGGTGGGGGGGGGGGGGTTTGGGTGGGGGGGGTTTGGGGGGGTTTGTTGGTGGTTTTGGTTTTTAGGTTGGTTTGTTTTGTTGTTGTAGTGGGGGTGGTTGGGTTGGTGTGTGTTGGAGGGTTTTGGGTTCTTTTATCTTCCGTGTTCGTTCTCTCTCTGTTTGCTGTGGTGGTTTGGTCATGTGTTCCGTAAGTTTGAGTTTGTAAACTTATGAGTTTATATCTCCATTATCTTAGCTACTTGGATTAATTAATATTCGTGTGATTTTTCCGTTGTGTGCTATAGGCCGAATCATTCTCCTTTGATATTACTGATTATCCCGTTTGAATTGATTTCGAAAGTATTTTGTTGAATCCTTGGTGTGAATAGGATGTAGATATCTATTATTTTGATTTAATCTTTAATACTTTCACTTATATCTCCCCTATATCTTCTGACTATTGAACTAGTCATGAGTACCATGACCATTCATTGATGCTCCAATGTCATGACACTATCTTGGCGGGTAAATTGTCATGACGTTCCTTTTGAATAGGCCTTTATTATATTAGCTTACAATTTATTACACTTCATTAACTTGTGTATATGGATAGAACTTTTTGTTTAATCGGATCAATGATCATCCAGAACTTTGTTCCTTCAGTACAGTGAAGGTTGTTGTGTGTCTATAATATAATAATAATGAGGGAAAAAGACAAAAGAATGAATGAAACGAATCACGAGAACCTACTAAACAAATATCATACGAAATATGAATCAAATGAATAAGAATCAAGAACAATAAAGGAATACCCACGAGCTCAAATAAATGTCTAAACATGATACATAAATAGACCCTAAACAGATATAATCAAATAGTCACATAATCAAATGTACACATGTATGCATTCCCTGATGTACCAAATGTGATATGGGGTGTATAGCATACACACAACCATTCACCTGAACTGAACGGAACAAAGTACCTAAGATGCGTCCATACGCTCCCTACAAAACAAAGTCATATCCATATACACAAGTATAATGACTAGTGTACATAAATGTAAGCTAATAATAATCAAAGGCCATCATTCAAAAGGGAATGCCGTGGACTAATCACACTGCCACAGATAGTGTCACACCATTGGTGCATCAATGATATGGTTATGGTACCTCCATGACTAGTTCAAATAGCTCGGGAAATGATTTAAGAAAACTGAACAAGTTACCAATAATTCAATCAAGATAACGGATCTAATATCATATTCAAACAAAGATCAAAGGAATCATGAATGCGAATATCAAATCAAACAGAATATCAATGAATATCAATGAGTCATTAGCAAATCAGACAGAATATCAAACAAATAAAAGTAGCTAAAACAAATGAGAATCAAGTCATGAGGTGTCCTTACTAAAAAGACGGAATATCTGTACCTTAACAAACAAGCAACGGAGAGAACGAACACGAAGAAAAAAGATCAAAACCTCTTCATTGAATCTACATAAATCCATGATTACATATTATTATCCATCTTATTTTATAAGTTTTATCACTTGATCTTACCATAGATAGAGTTTAAGTGACCTAATTAGGGTTTCCTAAATTTTCAAAATCTGTCCAGTTTTTAAGGTAAGTTTCCAAGCTTAAAAGACCTATAAAAACACCTTCTAAAAATATACCAAAAATTACAGAGGTTCCCATATATGTCTAATATATCCCTGATTTTTGGTTAATTTTATTTCCATGTTTACATACCCCTTTTACCCTTGTCACCAAAACTGATCCCGAAATTGATCTGACAAAACCTTCGAAAAGTTGACGCGTAAAAAACCTACTTAGACAATCAGAAAATTCTAAAAAAAATCATGAATGTAGCTAATATCATGAAGATTAACAAATAAAATTTTAGAGGCTAACTCCTTACGGTTTGAGAATTAAAAATCAAATACTACTACTAAATTTTTCGGATAGAAATTTCAGATTCGACACTTAATCTTATAAAATCTAAAAATTGACCTTCCCGACCTCCAATTGACATGAGCCCAGATTTTCCAGAAACTAGACTCCTTGAATTTAACTTTAGGCTCAAGAATCATGTTAAAACACGTTTTTATTATCAAGATACACCCCGATGAACATGACCCAAAATTCTAAACAGAAACACTAAGACCCATAAACCCTAATTCTTATCAATCAAAACATGCCCTAGGTTTCTAATCTTGTAGTTTTCATTAAAAACATCATTAATGATTATCTAAGGTTTCAAAACATAATTTTAGCCATAAGAATCAGATTACACCATATACAAATTAACAAGATCATGAATACATGTTTTCTTCTTTTTACCACTTTATGATTTTATGTAGAAAACTTTTGTATGAATCATGGAAATAAAGAGATGAATCAAGAGAATCATGGAATACCTATGGAATAGAGATGGAGACAAGAACAACCAAGACACCAAGGAATCAAGAACACAAAGCTTGAATACTTTTACCGAATTCACCAACTTCTTCTTGTAAGTTCTAAGAATGATTACACAAGTTTTAGAGGATAAATTTTTCAAAAAAAAATATGCTTCTATGCTTTCTTCTCTTCCTTTGATGGCGTGACATCCACACCATAAACATCAATAAATAACATTTACTACTTGTTCATTCTAAGTTTGAAGGTTTTCAAGACTATTATTGTTCTTGGGTTATAAACACAACAAGCCACCAAAAATTTCTTTCTCTCCTTCTCCTTGGTTCTTGGTCTCGGCAACAAAACCCCCAAAATGGGTTTCACCATCTTAATTTTAATACAAATTCAAACAGTACCAAATCATTTCCAAGTTATCTAAGGTGTTTCTAAGGTTAATTCATCAATTTACAAGGTTAATCACGGGTTCATAATCTAGGATTATCATTATTATTTGGGGTTTTTTTTAAGTTTGAAGTTCTCGATCGAGTTTGTTGTTATAATTCTTGTTCTTTCAAACATGTAAGCTCTCTTGCAACTTAAAAAGGACCTCTATTCTTTGATTTCATATTTGAGGTATATTCTTGCATAAAAATCAAACCCATGTGTTTGTGTCATCATTTTGAAAGTATAAAGGATGGATTTGAATTATTTTTGAAGTTCTCATGATTATTTTATAAACATATTGTTGTTAGTACTAAGATATGGTGGTTAGTGTGCTAAATAGATGATAGGAGATGGGATAGACCTAGTATAAAGAGTGGTTTTTTATTGTGATTAAATAGGATGAAGGATATCAGATTAAGATTTGGGATATTGTAAAGTTATGAATTTTTTTTTTTTTTTTTAATTTTTTGTGGATTGGAAAAACAATTTTTGGCTAGAAAAGCTTGTTGTCGGGAATTTGTTTTGATATGTTAATGTGACTTAAAATAGTTTAACAAGGTAAAACCATAATAATATAATAGTGATGTATTTTCTCCTTGGACGATTTATATAAAGAACGAGAAATACCGACTTATAACAACAAAGAATTTATGGTCAATTTAAGGTTGAGAAATGTAAACTTTTTTCCAGCAACATAATTACAATGCGATAACGATTTTTTGAAAATGAGATTTTTGAACCCCTTTCGGGTTTGAAAAACCGACTTAAAGTGCATAAAGAAAAGTGGTCGGAAATATTTTTTTGGTAAATTAACGCGTCATTTCGAAAAGCCGTGACAGTAAAAAAGGATAGAGTTATACCCCATGATTTTAGTTGAGTCATTTTCTGGACACTATAATTTAACAAGGTGCTGATTGGATAATAAAAATGGCGTTTCGAGCGTTTTTTGGTCCGTTTGAGCTTTAAAAACCTTAGCGAATGTTATTGTATCACTTATAAATTATTAAAGAGCGTTAGAAACTTTATAAAGACGATATTTCATACGCGTAAGGATTTACAAAAAAATAGAAAGGTTATGTGAAGAAAAGTATATAATGGCGAAATAAAAAGGAAAACTAGACGTTAAGATCACTAAGTGCGTCCAGACGTAAATTGGGATTAAGGAATATTTTTAGACAACATTACGTTCGGGATTTCTAAGCTTTCCAAAAATAGAAACTTTCTAAAAATAGTAGCTTTTCGTCTAAGTGTAGTAACTTAACTAAAAATCATATATCTTCGTTAAGACACGATTTTACTAATTAAACTAAGACACAAATTGGAAAAACACATAAGATATATGATTTCTATAAATGATTTTATAGCTCTTTCGTTGTATAATTCCTTCTCCTAACGTACACGTATCAATTAGGTCGCATAGGATCTGTGACTTCATATTCTTTCGTTTAGATTACCTTTCACTCATCGTTTGCTTAAGGTGCGTCCATAGCCCCTTTTCTCATTCATCTTTTCACAAACTCTACGGGGGAGATACATGCTACTTTACATGATATTTTACATTTGGACCCAAGTACAAAACTATATGCTAAGCCTGAATATTATTGCCTAAGTATCACTACTGCCAACTTAAGATCCCTCATATCATGAGCCGTTAATTGTTAGTAAAGTAAACGTGAATGTTGTGGATAGATCTATTGGGACTGACAATCCCCATCCGGGTAGTTAAACCTTGTACTACATCAAATGGACGCATTTGACATTTGAAGTAGAGGGATGTTTGGTAGAACATCCAGTTTTGAGGCACAAAACATGTTAAGGTTCGGTGTCATGAGCTTAGGGAAATAATAATTGTTTTTACTCATGAATGTGTTTCATTTGTCTACATTTTTCTTAAATCTTGTGGTCCATTACTTTACTTATAAAACCTATGTATTCACTCAACATTGTTTGTTGACATTTTTCGCATGTTTATCTCAGGTCTTTTAAGTATATTGCTCGGAGGAAAGTCACACGGATATGTACTTTGGAGATTCTACATTTTATTGCATTCGATGAAACTAAAAATTTTGAAAACCCTGTGTCTTGTTAAATTTGTTGGGACCTATAAACTTTCTTTAAAACTTCATGTTATGTTTAAACATTTGTGTTATTTTGAAATTGTTGGGACCTGTTTACAAACGCTGATGTTTTTAATGTATCGAATGTGAAACATTTTGAAATGTATCTTAAAATGTCTCATTTTAAGGTCGTTTTCTATGACTTGTATTTTGAGCTTTGAAGTCGCACCCCGGTTACCTTTCCGCTACTGTCAGATTTTGGGGGTGTGACACACTCTGACTGTGAGAATGCATCATGACAAATTTCTGTTAGATTCCAAGTTCACTGAGAAACCCTTGAAGCTAAATTTCTTCCTTTACAGCCTTTGTCATCGCCATATACTCTGCTTCCGTAGTTGACAAAGCAGTAGTTGACTGTAGGGTAGACTTCCAACTAATTGGAGCTTTTGCTAGAGTAAAAACATAGCTTGTAGTAGATCTTCACTTATCTAAATCTCTAACATAGTCGGAATCATAATATCCTGCCACCCACCGACTACTTCCATGTTCGAATACTAACCCTACATCAACCGTGTTATGGATATACCGCAATATCCATTTAACAGCTTGCCAATATCATTTTCCAGGGTTATGAATATACCTGCTCACCATCCCAACGACATGACTACTATCTGGTCAAGTGTATATCATAGCATACATTAAGCTATCGGCAACATTTGCATAAGGCACCTTTTCCATGTATGCCCTCTTTGCATCATTTTTTGGTGACATAGCAGCACTAATCTTAAATTGAGAAGCGAGTGGAGTACTAACTCATTTTTTTATTTTTCGAACCTAAAACGCTTTAGAACCCTTCTTAGATTTTGTTTCTGAGTCAAACAAAGCTCCAAAATTTTTGTCTTTAACTGTACTTCATGTGCCACAGACTCATCATGCTTCATTCACCGAGATTGTAGAGTATCTAGATTCACTATCTTCGTAGGTCGGGAAAGCTCAAAGTATGAGTAATCCATATTTAGAGAGAGAGAGAGAGAGAGAGAGAGAGAGAGAGAGAGAGCATTTTTACTATTTTCAAAAGGTTTTCTTAAAAGGAAAAATGTAAGGAGAATATAATTGGAGCTTCACCCTCTAATGTTGATTAGAGGGTATTAAGTTCGAGCCCATACAAAAAGGGAGTTTCCACTAATATAACACTGCTGCCCTTGTGTTTTAACTTACTAATAAACTAATGTAAGTCCCATAATGACACCACATTTATCATTCTTAACAATCTTTCCCCAATGTGGCGGTATATGAGATTACTTACAATGTATCCTACAAGTACAAATAAAAGTCAAAGATGTTCAACGTCCTTCCAAAGCTAAAGATATCTGCAGTTTTCTTTGTCTTCAACACGTACTTCAACTTGGATCTTTTCGTTACTTTATAGAATACAATGTAATATGTATAAACCGAGTTGACTTCCCCCTAGTTCATACTGCATTTCTTCAATCAGTTCATCTACTTCCTTTTATCAAAGTTTCTAAATTAGCTTCCCCTCAAACAGACAACCATTTGAAGTAAATATGAAACTTTGATGTAGTTGACATATCTTCTAACTATACCAGTTGAAGCTCGCAGTAGAATCCATAGAAGATGAAGTAAACCACATATAGCAGCAAATCTAACTTCTTCATTGTGGTTAAGCATCAAATCCGTTCAGGGGAACATGCAAGAAATCAGCAAGATCTTCTCGCGTATGCACATACTTCAAACAAAACAACCCGTAGAGGTCAAAATTATAACGCCAAAGTCAATTAAGCCCCGGATGTTGTATACATCAAAGTCAACTAAGTCCTAAATGTACACATTTCTTCCCCCTGATTGTTGCAATCTATCAAATATTCCAACTGAGAAGATAAACACGGAAAAAAAAAAAAAAAATAAAAAAAGAAAATTCCAAAGAGAAATAGGAAGCATAGGACAAAAGAACACACTCTCCCCATCACATTACCGCTCTCTTATACAAAAAACTCCAAAATCTCAATGCACTTGTCGTAGTCTCTCAAAAAAGTAATTCTAAATGAGAATCCACCGGAAGAAAAAAGACAACTCGATTACGAACGTGCGAACCAACGACAACCCACCAGAATGATCTCTAGAGTCCTTCAGGATAAAACCACACAAAAGTTACTCCTCGCGTACAACACCAATCAAGAAGCCTGTACAAATCTCTACAAGACTGCATCTAATCAGACAAGATCTCTGACAAGTTTCGTAGCAGACAAACTTCTCATCAGCAGCACAACTGCACTGCTGCTAAAATATCTAACATAATATACACACTCTCAAACTTAAACCATCTCTAGCCACAACATCTCAATCCATCCTCAACTGTAGATCCTCCACATTTGTCAAATATCTCATATCGCGTGATCTCACAATCAAGCACCTCTCACAAGGCATCCCAAGATCAATACAACGAGACCCTTTCTCGCAGTCCACCCAGAATCTATCACAACAGAGGAGACACCCCCCAAGCCAATCACCGCCCCATCTCTCGAACCTAACAAAGCCACTCGTGCTCCTTCTAGAATCTCTCGCATCTACTCGATCTCCTCAAAAGAACTGCAACGCGACCCAAAAAAAGAACTCCGAACGAATCACCAAACCCCTCAACCCCAAAGCTACTCCTCATCTTTCTTCGTCCGTGACATTAACCAAACCTACAAACTCCACTCAGACCAAACAATTGCTAGCCCCTCAAAACTACGACTAAACACTAGAAGCCCATCGACATACTTAAGGATTCCAAGATTCATACAGGATACGACACATTCTCTCACCCCCTAATTATAATTTGTTAACCATCAAAAACATAAACCTGTGTAAAGCACCCAAATATCGATAACATGAAGTGAAGTATCATAAATCCGGTAAGTCGTAACAATATCCCATGAGAATCAACTGCCGATAAAAACCTTTATTTGTTTATCCTCTGAAAAATTCATTTCCAACCTCGTATTCTATCGGCTTTCTGTAATGACTACTAATGGAGAAAACTCAATATTACAAACTTGATGCTGAAATAGAATAACCTAAACTTGTGTCTTATGTCCTATACTACCACAGTGACTTCAAAACTTATACTTAATACTAAAACGTAATCCTTAAGTATAAGTAGATTTAATCTCTTGAACAAATCCTTAAATGATAGACACTAAGCACATACAAGTGGGGTAACTCCTTTTAGTGATAGCAAATGTGCGCATTAAGCACCAACTTCTGCATTTGTAGATCACACATTGCGAGATTTGACAAGTCTTCATCAACACCGGTTATAAGCTCAAACAAGTTATCTTCAACGTCATCATCCAACCAACCTTGACTTTAAGATATGATATGACCACGCACCCGTGAAACTCCACTTCAACGTCAAATGAGCTCCATAGACATTTCTTGCGATTAAATTCCAAAAATAGCCTTTTGTAATGGTTTAAGTAAATCTTCAATAAGGATCTTTTTAAGCGAAACATGATGTTTTGTATTTTGAGTTTTTAGCCATAATAATCCAGCCCATTTATATAAAAATCACAGCCCAAGCTTCTATCTTTTTAGCCCAATACTTTTATTATCACCCGACCCAATTTTTATTTGTGATAATAGTGTGTCTAGTCCATCATATTCTAAGAGTGGTATTTAACACTTAGGGTACTCTCATAACCCTAATATCTCATCACTAATTCATCCGCCCCCTTACTTGTTTTTTCTAGTCGACACCAACATCTCATAATTTCTTTTCAAATCAAACGACACCCTTAGAGCTTTTCTATCTCACAACAGCCACCCTTATTCATCATCAGCCACAAACACTTTTAGTAAGAATAATCTCAGCCCTAAACTCGTTTTCCTTTCTGTTTAAGCAAGCAAGCATGAAGTGAAGGCTTCAAGATCCTTTCAGGGTCTCGAGTAGGTATTGCATGTGATTGTTGGGTGTAATTGTGAATGAAACAAAGTGAGACTTGATGTGTTTCAAAAGTTTTAAATTTATAATGACTAAAGATACCAATTTTATTATAGGGAAACACACGGGTAAAAGTATAACCTACGTATGTAGTATAATCTTTTTAGGTAAGGCTAGGTCGTCCGCGGGGATTTGAGTAGTATTCAAATAATCAGAAGAAAAATAGACTTTAACAATTTTGAAAATAACTTTTTACCAATGATAATAAAGATGACTACTCGGATAGTTAAAAATAATTCATAAGTGATGGAAATGATTAGACCTTGAAAATGGAACCTTAGTTTATATAAAGGATTTCTCGTCAGAAAACGTTTTCATAAATTAACTTGATTAACTCAAGACTTATATTTTGTTGACTAAACCAACTGTGTCACTCAAATAGTCCAGTAACTTATTATATCAAAGCTTATTTTGTTTATCAGTTTACAAAAGTGGATTTCTCAACACACACGATAAAGATCATAAACAAATCTTTAAAACCACATAGATCATAACGGGTCTTTAGACCTATACCGATATGATTATATAATCTAAGATTGATAATAAAAACTGACAAGATAAGACATAATAGGATTGCAATTGATCCTGATGGCTGGTTCCTTAGCCATCTACTTGCAGCTCCAGTGAGGGATACGGGGAAGGCTCGTAGCATGATTTGATCTTGAGTTACGTTTGAGATGTGAAATAAGTCAACAATCTCTAGAACCTTTTTTGATTGCTCGTTTGCATCTTCGGTCCGAGAATCTAAAGGTGGAAATATTTCCATTCCCCTATTTCATCCACCATTCTTTTGCGCCCTTTGAAAGTGAGAGATGGAAGGATTTCATGCGGAGTTGAAAGGGCTCCACACCGACTATTTTGACTAAATCTAGTATTTCGAGAATTTTTCCAATATGCTCAATCACATCTTCCTCACTTCTTCCGCTAAAAGTATTATTTTGTAGTTTAGTTAATAATTCCTTACTGAGTGTGATTTTCACGTTGCTTTCATCCCTTGGTTCACCAGGATTTTGTTCTTGAGCATTTTTTAGGATAGGTTTAGCCATTGTTCATAAAACTTGTTTCCTGAAATTAAGCATAAATGATCAGTAGGATGTTCCCTTGGGGAGGGAACACATAAATCAGGAAATCAATAACAAAAAATTGCTATTGTTACTGTATCAGATGACAAATATGTCGTATCTAATTGGTTTAATTACGCCGTATAGGTCTGTTGAATGCCAGTACGCCGTATAGAGTTCACGGATTATGCCGTATTGTTTGGAAAATAGATACGCCGTTTAGACTGTGAAACACAATACGCTTTCATGATCAGAAGGTTTGATACGTTGTATCCAACTAGAGAATACGACGTATTAGGTGATCAGTTAGAACATAATACTATTTAAAACAATTAAATGCAGGAATTTAAACAAACAATTAAAACACACAATGAGAATAAATACAAACAAAATTTAAATAATTAGATTACACTAAATTAATTTAAAGGTTAGAAATACTGATAGGAATAAGGTTTAATTATTTCACTCCCCGGCAACGGCGCCAAAAACCTGATGTGCCGTCGTGTAAGGTCAATTATTTGATTATCAAGTGTTACATTTATATTTAGCTGACAAACCTTAAACAACACTTTAACGAGTAGTGTACCCGGTCAAGATGGAGTTTTCGGTAAGTAGGGTGTCGAACACTAAGAGTGGAAATTTAATCCTATATTCTATCAGTATTTTAATTAGTCTATTTACTGGTTAAACCTATGTTATGTACGTTGTCTAATGAAATGGGGGGTTCAACCTGAGAGACTGGCACAAGTTTGGTGATGACAAATACCAATTCAATACACAGTAAACACAAAAGATGAAGATTAAAAGATAGAAAAGCGGTACAAGCCTAATGATAGAAAACTGTATTAGCCATATTAAATCCGGTTCAATGCTGTTTTGTTTGTTTTAGTGCAATGATTTACTTATCTCGAAGCGGCATATCATTCTTAAGACTTAGGCGGGACATCATCCTAAGACCAAGAGACAATTAATCCTATCATAATTAATGCATCCACATAAAGCATCCTTTAGTTTAATTATAATCTATCTTAGAGATTTAAAGCAGTGGTGATCCTGTTAAAACTCTAGCCCAACGGGACTTTACCCACTTATTGTTTGAAGGTGTTTTATGTACTGGTAGTCCACTATTCTGATCTTTATCAGTTAATTAAGAGTATGATTGTTGAAACATAAACGGGTCACCTGCCGGTCCAACTAAGCTCATAATTAAAAGACAAAGACATAACATTATTTGTGATCTTGTTGGTCCAGTAATATAAGACACGATATGGAGAGCTATCCCGATATCTAGATTACTTGGTCCGTAACACTAGACCCAGTTAAAAGATAGGTCGCATATTCAAACACATAAACAAGTATGAGGTGATAAACATAATTAAACAATCAACGATAAATTAAGAAATCGATTTTAAAACAAACCAAACATTGAACTTTCATTAAGATGGCTAATACCCGAGGGTATTAGCCTACAACCATTGTAATTATACAAGCGTAATCAAACAATTGAAATCGAACAAAAAAAAATGGAAAATCGAACGATTAAGAGAGTAAAAATTACACGATGTCTTCTATGGATTCGTGATCAATGCTTGACCTTTATGGCTGATCTTCTCTTCTAAAATTCATCTCTGATGAGTATGGTATAAAGAATATGATATTGCACACTGAAAACTCGTTTTTGAGTCTTCTATTTATGCTTGTGGAAAAAAAATATCGATTACGGTATCCAATGGTTGATACAGGGTTTTATTTGGGCTGGATTCCTTGGACAAGTACAGTGCGCGCTACGTTCAATAATAATTCTTTGATAATTATTCCCAATTTACTTGATTTACTGTATCTTCGAATAGTTATCTTCATGGATACGGCGTATGTAGATAGCATGGATACGCCGTATTGGGAATTGGTCAAACGCGTTTTCTTGTGAAGTCTTGGCGTTGATACGCCGTATCTCTTTAGTTGGATACGGCGTATTGGTGAATTTTCAGAAATCTTCAAATGTCTTCGTTTTAGCTCCAATTTATGCGCCTTTTAGCTTATCTTCACAAAACACTCCTGAATTACTGCATTTATCAACTTTAAAGCAATTAAGTACCAAATAATGCAATAATTATATAAAAGTGGGCAAAATAGATGGGATAAATGATATAATAAAGTGATGTTATTTGATGTCATCAAATATCCCCCACTTGAATCCTACTTGTCCTCAAGTAGACTTTAGAAAAAAAATTAGTTTATGAAAATGTGTCCCGAACCGAAGTTAAGGATTTTCCGTTTAAGCATCGTTTTGTCCTAATCACCTATACATAACCAAGCTCCTCACGAAATATGGAAATGAAAACACTCAGATCACTCAACTAATCTAGGGTGCAACATTTAAGTAGTACGCTCAATTGCTCGGTCGTGATTAGCTTCGTATCATAGGCTTGGCAAGGATACACATCTCCACCGCTAAAGCTGAGGAAGAACAAGTCAAAAGCTAAATTAGGTTAAGAAGGCTTACGGTTGATCATTCAACAGTCTTTCACCATAAGTACCACACCAACAAGGCAGTTGTATCGTATATACACGGCCGTAACGACGGAATAGACATATACAATCTGAACACATCCCTGTTCGTGTTTAACCAGCGGTTAGGATGAAGAATGATATAGGGTAGGGACCTTCTAACTTTCACCAAAAGTCATCATCCAACAAGGCAGTTGAAGACAGGCATACATGGCCGTAACGACGGAATAGCATGCATGTCGAACAGTCCTCGTTCGAGTTGAGTAGACATAAGGTTAGTTGCTAGGGAAGGGAAGTATAATGAGTTGTAAGTAAAATTCATGAAACAAATAGATTAAGCCAACAAATAAGGTATGGCTGCTAGTAACTTTCTCCTAACCGTTCCATGACAAAGACTCGAACATATAGACAAAATGCCTCGATCACAGAAATGACAAAGACAACCTAAGTTGGGGGTTCCCATAAACGTCAATTCCCTTACATACCCATTTCTTTTAATAACTTTTCGTAGTGGTGATATCGGCACTTTTTAACAAGACTTTACATGTTGATTTTTGTAACGTATCAACGAATAATCGATCTTCACAAGTGATTCCTTCAGTATAATACTTCTTTTTTGAAACAACAAATTTTTCTTCTTTCTTTTTTTGCTTTTTCTCTTTTTCATTTTTTTTTCCATAATACATAAATAAACTCGGTTTGATTTCCACCGTCTTTACTTCATATTTATCCGGTATTCTTTTCCTTGTAGTAAACTTATTCATCGGACATAATTTATATTTGAGAAAAGTACCGTAACTTATGGACGTAATAATTTCCCATTGAATTGTGCAATTTACCCGACCATTACAGATGAAGAAAATTTCCACTTTGACAAAGGAAATACAAGACTTTACTCGAAAGCAAACTGAGCAACAAAGAGAAATAGGATTAATTACACGGTAGGCTAAGGTGCAAAAAGGTGTAAGAAAATTTAATATGGGTACAAAAAGAAAGTAATGGCCTTTTCAACAGGTTGTTCTAGGGGATTTTACTCTAAAAATGAGAGTAATCAAGGGTTACACGGGAGTTAACTAACCAGTGAAGTTAGTTATTTTTACGACATGTAGGCTATTTGGTTTAATCCTAAAAATTTATCAGTTGAACATGTTCTTCCATCTAAATCCTTAGTATAATCATGGCATGCGGTCTCGAGTGATATACAAGGCCAAGTGTAAAGTTTACTACATCACGGCTCACTCATGATTTTGTGGAATTTTTGTAGACTGTTGAAACGGAAATAGGTTAATTCTCTCTAATATGTATCAAGGGTATGTGCGACTAGTAATGTAACTAGTGATTTTTACAAAAGTCATGCTAAATTTTTTTAAATTTGACCTATTTTTAAGCATTTTTGCATTGTTTTTTGTAAAAAAGAAGACAGTACGTTTAATTTCTCCATCCCCCCAGTAAATTATACAACGTCCCTTGTTGTTTAAGGTTAAGATAATAAATAATAAGGAAGAATAGAATTAGAACGGAAAACTCCCTGATGTTTTGCTCGTGATAATTCTCCATGTGAGTGCTTGAGGAAAATATTGTGCGGCTAGGGCTGCAGCTGCACGGATTAGTTCAATACACATGTCTTTTTTCAGTACTATACCATATCATAGTTTCAGCAAGGTCCTAAAAAAAGATTAGAAGACAAGTGCAAATTCTATCTCGCTATAATGGTACAAGAAAATAATTAAACACACAACTGTACAGGGATCAATACGTCGTATCCCAAACCCTAGGATATGCCGTATTGCTTCTGTAGAAACAATTAAATTACTGGAAATTAAATATTAAGTTTTAAAAACAGATATCGTCCAGACATCTCAATATGCCGTATCTAGAGGGGTTCGATACGCCGTATTGAGTGTCTGGGAAGACAGACTCGATAAGAAATTGAAATTACATTTCAGGTTGTCTTCCCCCGGCCAGCCCACTTTTTGTTTATACAGAAAATTCTTTTAAGTAGATCTTACCTGCAATTTAGTCCCTCCTTTTAAAAAACTTTAGTGGTCTCGAAAGGGATGCAAGACGGCACATATAAATTCTTAAAAAGATTTATTAGCATCCCTTTGATAATATAATTACAAGTCATGATATTAAAATTTAATTTCTTTAAATAAAATTCCAGTCGTTTTGAAATTTTTATTAGAGGTATCATGACTGTGTTCCCATATAAAGCTTAATTTGACCATGTGCATAGACACCAACATCTCGATTTTTTACTTATATTGGTTTAATGACAGATAATCCCCCGAAGGGTTGTCAATATTCGATACTTCAATCTATTGTCCTTATCCGATTTTAAGTAATTGGGATAAATTACGTTGAAAGGAAACAGATCATTAAAGTTTAAAACGTTTTGTTCCTTTTCATCACATTCGGACAATGATGTTTCATCTTTCAAATTAAATTCATCGATATGTTGAATACTTACAGTAGGTTCAGTTAAGAAATTTGATTTAGATGTTAGAGCAGCATTGTAAACAATGGCTGGAAATTCATTCTCAAAATCTTTAAAGAAGTCTAAATCATTAGAATAACTGACCTCAGGCTAGGGTGTCGGAAACAAAGGCATATTGACTTTTTCATTATCATTTTCTGAATCAGTTTTCAAATCATCGGTAGAAATTATTTTATAGGAAAATGAATTTTTGTCATAAATTACCGTGTAATCTTCATCGTCAGATTCGTCAAACGATATTCTAAAGTCAATTTTATTGTCGTTAAGGGGACTTACAGTGGGTTCACAAGAGAGCGTTACTTCAGATGTAAACGCGTCATTATAGACTATAGCTGGGAATTCATTTTTAATATATCTGAGGTCGCGAACGTCTTCATTACGTTAGATCTTACTGTACGTAGCAGTCTACCAGTTATACACCTTACCACGTTTTCGAGCTTTTTCTTCTTCAAGCCTGATATATTCCTCCATAGTAATGTTGGAGTCGTAACATTTTTAACCTGGTATTAAAAATAGCATTAGAAAAGAAAATCTGTTCAAATAGCTTAATACGCCGTATTCAGTAAACTGAATACACCGTATTGATGATGGAGTCGAATACGCTGTATTGGTTTGAAAAAAGTTTATACGCCGTATCCAAGATGATGAATATGCCGTATTAAGTATTCAACTCAGAACATTACAGCAGGCTTGTTCATGCACTCAAACATACAATATTGAAAAAAATACATGCCAGGAATATTAAACACGCCAAACAAGCACACAAATGATGACAATTTAAAATAAAATATTAAAAACCACTAATAAATAAGAGTTAATACAACTTCACTCCCCGCAACGGCGCCAAAACCTGATGTGTGTCGTTGTAGGGATAAATTATTTTATTATCAAGTTTTACATGTATATTTAGCCGACAAACCTAAAACAACACTTTAACGAGCAGTGTACCCGGTCAAGATAGAGTTCGCGGTAAGTAGGGTGTCGAACACTAAGAGTGGAAATTTAATCCTATATTCTTTCAGTATTTTAATTAGTTTATTTACTGGTTAAACCTATGCTATGTACGTTGTCTAATGAAATGAGGGGGGTTTCAGCCTGAGAGACCGGCACAGGTTTAGTGATGACAAATACCAATTCAATACACAATAAACACAAAAGATAAAGATTAGAAGATAGAAAAGTAGTACAAGCCAAATGATAGAAAATTGTATTAGCCATATTAAATCCGGTTCAATGTTGGTTTGTTTGTTTTAGTGCAATGATTTACTTATCTCGAAGCGGCATATCATTCTTAAGACTTAGGCGGGACATCATCCTAAGACCTAGACACAATTAATCCTGTCACAATTAATGCATCCGCATAAAGCATCCTTTAGTTTAATTATAATCTATCTTAGAGAATTAAAGGCAGTGTTGATCTGTTTAAAAAACTCTTGCCCAAACAAAACTGTTTTCACCGACTTATTGTGTTTGAAAATAAAAAAAAAAAGGTTTAGTTCTTTATTACTGGTAGTCCCACTATTCCCAATCTTTTATCAGTTATTTTATGAGCACGATGCTGAAACATAATCGGGTCACATATACGGTCCAAACTAAGCTTCATAATTAAAATAGACAAAAACAGATACGTTTTATTTTGTGATACCTGTTGGTACAGTTATTATAAGACACGATATGTTGAGCTATCCCGGTATCTAGGTACTTTGTCCGTAACACTAGACCAGTTGAATGATAGGTCGCATATCAAAACATTTAAACAAAGTAAGGAGGTGATAAACATAATTAAACAATCAACGATAAATTAAGAAATTGATTTTAAAACAAACCAAACATTGAACTTTCATTAAGATGGCTAATACCCGAGGGTATTAGCCCACAACCATTGTAATTATACAAGCGTAATCAAACAATTGAAAACATGACTAAATATAATTCGAACGATTAAGGGACGAGTAAAATTCACGATGTCTTCTATGGATTCGTGATCGAAGCTTGACCTTTATGGCTGATCTTCTCTTCTAAAATTCGTCTCTGATGAGTGAGTATGGTATAAGGAATATGATATTGCACACTAAAAACTTATTTTTGAGTCTTCTATTTATAGTTGCTGAAAAATATTCGATACGCCGTATCCAGATAGGTCGATACGGCGTATTGGGCTAGATTCCTTGGAGTGCGCGCTACGTTCATAATAAATCTTTGATATCATTCCCAATTTACTTGATTTATTTTATCTTTGAATAGTTATCATCATGGATACGACGTATGTAGATAGCATGGATACGCCGTATTGGGAATTGGTCAAACACGTTTTCTTGTGAAGTCTTGGCGCTGATATAATGTATCTCTTTAGTTGGATACGACGTATTGGTGAATTTTCAAAAATCTCTATATGTCTTCGTTTTAGATCTAATTTATGTGCCTTTTAGCTTATCTTTACAAAACACTCCTAAATTACTGCATTTATCAACTTTAAAGCAATTATGTACAAAATAATGCAATAATTATATAAAAGTGGGCAAAGTAGATGGGATAAATGATATAATAAAGTGACGTTATTTGATGTCATCAAGTGCCACGTGCGTGGTATTTCTACATCGTCCATAGACCAGAGCTTGTATGCACTCGTGCCATATGTTTCAGTAACCTGATAAGGTCCTTTCCATTTTGGTCTAAGCTTGCCTATGTTCTCTATTTTTGATAACTCATTTTTTCAAAGGACAAACTCTCCCACCTTGAATTGCTTATGACAGACTCGTTGATTATAATACCTTTCCACTTGTTGTTTTCACATTACTTCTCTAATTGCTGCTATCTCTCTTTGTTCTTCAAGCAGGTTTAAGTTCATCTAGAGTGCATCCTCATTTTCTTCATCGGATCTCTAGATTGCTCTTCTTGTAGGGATGCCTATTTCTGCAGGTATGACTGCTTCAGTACCATATGCTAGACTAAATGTTGTTTCCCCGTTACTCATTTTGGGTGTTGTCCTATGGGCCCATAATACATTTGGTAACTCTTCCACCCATGCTCCTCCTTCCCGGTGCAACCTTTTTTTAATTCCTTGCATACGATGTTATCAAAGGCAAAGTTTTTGACCTTCATTTTTTCAACTTTCATTTTTGCTGCTATTCTTAAACCTGCTAGCATCGCTTTATATTCCGCATCATTGTTTGAATTGGTAAAGTTTAATCAAAGATCTTAGGAATATTATGCTCATTTTTGATCTATCAAGATGAGACCTGCTACAGATCCATGTTCATTGGAGGCTCCGTCCGTATATAGTTTCCATATGTCTATTTTGGTCCCCAAATTTTCATATGTTTTGGCTTCCAGAGCTTCTTGCTCTTCCCTGCTTTTTCCTTCTACCAAAGCATTGTTCGGTCCACTTGATTTTATTTGTGCGGAGCTGTCCTCTGCCATTGTGTCTGCTAAAAAATTGGCGAGCACTTGTCCTTTTATCGCGCTTCTTGAGGCGTATTTGATGCCATAGGCTTCGAGCTCTATTCCCCACTTAGTCAATCTTCTCGTTGCTTCTAGATTGTTTAATATTTGGATTATGGGTTTGTCTATGATACCCTTGATTGCATGGCCTTGGAAATACCTTCTTAATCGTCTAGCGGCATGTACTAGTGCTAGGACTAGCTTTTCCATCGGTTGGTAATTAATTTCAAAACCTTGTAATGTTCTACTTACGTAATGGATTGGGGCTTATCTCCCATGTCTTTCCTCTAATAGAATGGCGCTGACAGCTTCGTTGGCCGCCGATAGGTAGACCATGAGTTCTTCTTCCTTCTTTAGAGCTGTTAAAGTTGGTATTTTCACTATTAATTTCTTCATTTCTTGGAATGCTTCTTCGGCCTCGGTTTTCCAATGAAAGTCCTTTTTGTTTGTACATTTTTTGAGAGTGTCTAGGCAGGGTAGGGCCCTTTCTGCTGCTTTGGAAAGGAATCTATTTAAGGCAGCAAGTTTGCTGCTTAGCCGTTGCATTTGTTTCAAATTGCTTAGTGATGACATGTTTATTATAGCCTTTGCTTTCTCTGGATTTGCTCTGATTCCTTCGGATGAAACTATATATCCCAAGAACTTTCCTTCTTCCATTCTGAAGGAACATTTTTTGGGATTTAGCTTCATGTTTACCTTTTTTAGTGTCAATAATGTTTCTTCAACATCCTTTATCATTTCTGGTTTTGTCTTGCTTTTGATGACCATGTCATCTATGTATGCTTCTAAGTTTCTTCCCATTTGTCCTTCAAAGATGGTGTCGACTAATCTTTGATATGTTGCTCTAGCATTCTTTAGTCCAAAGGGCATTTTCGTGTAACAAAAGACTCCTTCATCGGTATGGAATGTTGTTTTCTCTTCGTCCTTTTTGGTCATTTATATTTGGTGGTACCCCTTGTAGGCGCCTAGGAAGCACTTGTATTTGAACCCCATTAGTGATTCTATCTTCCAGTCAATCTCCAGCAGAGGGTATAGGTCTTTTGGATAGGATTTATTGAAGTCTTTAAAGTCGATGCACATCCTCTAGCTGCCGTTTAGTTTTTTGACTAGAACAGGATTGGCTACCCATGTGGGGTATCGCACCTTTCTAACTATTTCGTCCTTAAGCCATTCTGCCGCTTCCTCTTTTACTACTTTTCTTCTGTCCGGGGCTATGCTCCATTTCATTTGCACTCTCGTCTCTATGTGAGGGTATGTCTTGAGTTCGTGTTCTGCAATGACATGGAGAATTCCAGTCATGTCTGCCAGAGTCCAAGAGAAAGCATCGGCTTGTTTCCGTAGTATTTCAATGAGTCTGAATCTACACTCAGCCGACAAGTTTTCTCTAATAGTAACGGTTTGATCCGGATAGTCGTCATGAATGACCACCTTCTCCATAGATTTGCTTTCGACCGGCCTTTCAGGGTGTTCATCCTTTCCCTCAATTTCTTCATCTGTTTGAGTGTCCTCAGGTTCCCCTTCTTCTTTTGTCTGCCCTTGACGTTCTTCCCTGTCTGTGCTGGCCGTTCCCTTTGAATCAGGTATTGGTATTTGGGAGAAGGTGATCCTTCCTTCCCAGGCCGGTCCTTACGCTTCTTCCATCCTTTGGCATTCGTGGACGGTTTCTTTCTTGGTTGTTACTGTTGGAATCCCATTGGCAGTGGGGAATTTTATCATAAAGTGGATAGTAGAGGCTATAAATCCTAAGCTTCTTAAACCGGTTCGTCCTAATATGACATTATAAGGGGAGTGGCTTTTAACGACTATAAATTCCGTTGGTATAGTTTGGAGCCTTTCCGATTCTCCTATAGTCACATTTAGGTTGATGGTTCATATTGGGTAACTTACTTTACTGGAAAATCCCACCAATGGCGTTCTCGACTCTTTAAGTTTTGCCCTTGTTTTAGCTCCTAAGTTTCGGAAACAATGTTCGTACATAACTTCGGAGGAACTTCCTCTGTCAACATAAATCCTTCGAACCTAGAATCCTTTGATCAGTGCTTCAAGTATTATGGGAGAGTCGACTAGCTGACACCCTGGCATGCAAGGAAATGATATCTCATTGTCTAACCATTGTTCTGATTGTTCGCGAGGTCTTTTCTTGCTTGTATATCCTTTAATCATTCCAACAATGGTTTCGAGCTGGACTTGCTCCCCTTGCTCAGACTATTTTACATATTATGCTTTTATGTTTACCTTCGCAATTAGCACTGAGATTTTGCTTTCCGGAGCTCCTCTTTTGAATCTACAACATTTGTTGGGTTGCTGGTGCAAATATTTGCTCCGGTAAGGATGGTGGATAGAGTTTTTTCTTTGAACCTGGCCTTTTATTTGGTTTTATATCGACCATCCTTGATGTGTTTTCTATCTGACTAATGATGGTAGGAGAGGGGTGGCCATTATCGGGCAGAAAGGATGCAATGGACCAGGGTTGTAGTCCTGTCACCCTGAATTCTAGTAATACCCTTATGACCCCTTCCTCCGGAGACTGCGAGTCAGTCATGTTTTTTCCCTATTTCATCAAACTCAAGTAGATTGGGATACCAGGTCCCACGGATGGTGCCAAATGTTGAGGTAATTTTATGTGGGCTACTTGAGCTTAATAAAAGTGACCTCAGCGGAAATAAAGATCGAGTTCAGCTTGGTTCCTCTGGAGCATAGTCCTTCGTCTCCTAGCTGAAAATAAGAAAGAACACTGTTAGCTCGCCCCAGGGTGTGAGTCCGGGACCAACTCTGGTGTGAGAGTAAGTATAATGATTGTGAGATAAATATAGAGAATGTGAACTGTTGGGTTTTAGAAGTTTCTACAACTTAGTGCTGTTACTTATACAAGTTACTACTGCTAGTTCTACTTATTGTTGTTGGTGAAGAATGCTAAAGATTCAAGAAAATAGACTAAGTAGTTAGTACTGTTAGTTATAGTTAGTTAGTACACCCAGTACATTGTTAGTACTGCCAGTTAGAGTTAGTACTGCCAGTTATTGTTAGTATTGCTAGCATATATAGATAGTACTGCTTAAGTGATATGCATGAGATATATTAGGAATAGATATGCATGATCACTTAACGCGTTTTATAAGTCCATTAGGGTTTCCTTGGTGTATAAAAGGAACCCTACGACACTAGTTAGATATACAAGTTTCACAAATATTCATAGTTAGTAATCTGTAACCTAGCAGATTAATAGTAATCAAAGTTCTGTTTTATTCATTGTTCTTGTTAACAGTATAAATTAGTTTTTGCATAACTTATATTATTCATATTCATTGTTTCTCTTGTAGTTAGTTTGGATCTATCTAAATTAGCTACCACCCTTAACAGGCTAGAAAGATCTATTCAGACTGGGATCAACAAGTGGTATCAGAGCTTATTGAGAAACTCTGAGTAAGAAGAATTAAAACAGATCTGTTATAAACCTTTACCTTTCAGATCTATTCAATGGCAGGAGAAGATGAATATCATGATGATAACACACCACCACCACCACCACCAATTACACCTACACAACATGCCCTTCACACTCTGTCAACAATTAAACTCCCTATTCTGAAGAAAGGTGAGTATGACATATGGGCCATGAAAATGAAACATTACTTGGAGCATACAGATTATCCTATATGGGAAGTCATACAAAAGGGAAATGGTCCAGTATAAGTCTTAACAGATACAAATGGACAAATAAAGGTTTTGCCTCCTAAAACTGCTGAAGAGATTTTGGCTAGAGAAAGAGAAAGAAAAGCAAGAACCACCTTGCTTATGGCTATACCAAAAGACCATTTAGCAAAGTTTCACAAAATGATTGATGCTAAATAAATGTGGGAAGCTATCAAATCCAAATTTGGTGGCAATGATGAATCTAAAAAGATGTAGAAATACATTCTCAAGCAACAATTTGAAAGCTTTTTTGTTTCCAACTCATAAGGATTGCACAAAGGTTATGACAGGTTTTAGAGTCTTCTGAGTCAACTTGAGATTCTTGGTGCAGGTGTCTCCACTGAAGATGCCAATCAGAAGTTTCTTAGATCTTTACCTGCTTCCTGGTCCCAAGTATCCTTGAGAATGAGGACTAAGCCAGGAGTAGAAACTCTTAGCTTCGATGATCTCTATAACAATCTTAGAGTCTTTGAGTCTTACATTAAAGGCTCTACTACATCATCTTCTAGCACACAGAATGTGGCATTTGTTTTTTCTGAAAGCACTAACAGTACTAATGATGTTAGTACTACTTATGGTGTTTCTACTTCTTATGGCCATAACTCACAAAAAGAAGGATATTCATCATACACTGATGAACTCAAGTACTCTTTCTTTGCTAATCAATCAAGTGGTCCACAATTAGATCATGAAGATCTTGAACAGGTTGATGAGTTTGATTTAGAAGAGATGGATTTGAAATGGAAACTGGCCATGATTTCTATAAGATTGAAGAAGTTTTACAAGAAGACATAGAGAAGGCTACAGTTTGATGCCAAGGAACCAATTGCTCTGATCAAGACCAAGTTGAATGCTTGCAATTTTCATAATACACCTTTTTAAGGCACTTTGCTAGAGAGTGCAGATCAAAAGGAAATCAAGAAAGCAGAAGAAGAGATGCAGGGAACACTAGGTATAAAGAAAAAGATAATGGGAGGAGACCTGGAAAATAGGAGGAACCTAAAGCCTTGGTAACTCTTGATGGAGAAGGTGTTGATTAGACTGGTCATGCAGAGGATGAGCAAGAGAATTTTGCTTTGATGGCTTATAGCAATTCAGGCTCAGACACTGAGGTAACATCTTGTTCAAAAGAATGTGTGGAATCATATGCTAAACTTAAAAAAATTATATGATACTCAAAGAGAACAACTTGGTGATGCTAGTATAGAAATTCAAGCCTATACTCAAGCTTTAAAAAAGGTAGAGGCTCAATTAGTTGCTTATCAGAAAAATTAACTTTGGTATGAGGAAAAGATTAGATTTATGAAAATTGATTTAGATGACAAAACTGATGTACTCACATACCATAAAAAACTATTAGCAGAAGCTGTAAAAGAAATAAAGAATTAAAAACCAAACTAGAAAATTTTCAAAGTTCTTCTAAAGGCCTTAGTAAATTGCTAAATAGTCAGATGAGTACTAGGGACAAATCTGGGCTTGGGTATGGAAATCAAATACATGAAGGTGTCTTAAGTTATGAAAAAGAAGTTTTTGAAAGTGTATTTGACAGTAGGTCAAGTAATGTAGAAGATAGTCCTATGAATGATAGATTTGAAAAAGTTGAAGGAATGCATGTAGTTCCCCCTTTAATGACAGGAAACTACATGCCTCCTAAATCTGATTTTGGAATAGATGAGTCAAATTTTACATATGGTCCAAAATAGTCTAAAACTAGTGAATCTGATTCTAACACTAGTGATTTTGACTCTTGTGAAACCAATTCTAGTGTAGAAACACTTGAATCTGTGCTTGAACCAGTTGTAGTTGAACCCAAAGTTGTTAGTCAACCTAAAGTTTGGTCTGATGCTCCTATCATTGAGGAGTATGAGTCAGATGGTGATGACGAATATGTGATTAAACCTTCAGAAGAACAGGAAAAACCTACTTTTGCTTTTGTTAATATTGTTAAGCATGTAAAAACTCATAGGGAAACTGTTAAAGAACAAACCACATGTAGCCCAAGTCCTAAAGCTAACAAGAGAGACTGGAATGGTTTAATATCCAAAAGGTTGGGTTTAGGATATGGTTTCACTAAAAAGGCATGCTTTGTATGTGGTAGCTTTAGCCATCTTATTAGAGATTGTGGCTTTCATGAGGAAAGAATGGCTAAACAGTTTGAATTGAAGAAAAAGAAGGGCAAGGGTACTGGTCAAAGGAAGAATAGACCAGTATGGAACAATGTGCAAATATTGAATCACCAAAACAAGTTTGTTCCAAAAGCAGTACTAACTAAAACTAGCATATTTCTAGTTAATACTGCTAGACAAAATCTTTC
Organism: Tanacetum coccineum; assembly: GCA_026074375.1. Lineage (NCBI taxonomy): Eukaryota > Viridiplantae > Streptophyta > Magnoliopsida > Asterales > Asteraceae > Tanacetum > Tanacetum coccineum. Next base: position 19,431 of record BQNB010038188.1, on the reverse strand, counting down.
TAGTCAAGCAACAGAAACTAGCACTGCTAGAGAAGTTAATACCGCTAGACCTATTGTGAATGAAATCAGAACAAGAAATACTTTTTATAAGTCTCATTCACCTATTAGAAGGCCATTTAATAAATCAACAGCACCAAAAGAAATTTTACAAATCATAAAGTAAATATTGCTGGGGACAAAATAGTTAGTACTGTTAGGGGCTATAGGGAAACTGCTGTTAAGGCCTCAACAGGTTATAATTGGAGACCCAAAAGACATTACTAGAACAAAGTCTCCAAATACAATAGTAGATCAAACTCTAATAAAAATGTTAATTTTAAATATCTACAAGGCATACCTAAGTCAGTAATGGCTTGGGTCCTTAAGAGAAACTAATTTCTCTTATTTAATGTGCAGGATGATCCACAAAAAGCTTTAAAGAACAAAGGGTAATTTTTCACCTTAGTGGAGATTTTTCATTCATACAATCCTCCACTGCTTGAGTCCTAAAAATACTGCTTGGGAGCAGTTTAGTAGCAATATAGCTACTGCTATTATCTGCCTAGCAACAACCAGAACTTTAAACTTCTCAAAATTTATCTTTGTTGCCAAGGTAAAGAATTTGGATAACCCTCATAAGTTTTTAATGTATCCTAGATTTATCCAAATCTGTTTAAACAAGCAAATGAGACTTCTTTAACCCCACACAAGAACCTATTCTACTCCTGTCCTTACACAGAAAGTCTTTAGTAATATTAAGAGGGTTACAAAGGGTTATTCTAGGGAAGACATTCCTTTATTTGCTTCCATGATCACTTCATCTGAAACATCACCTTCAAGAATCACATCTTCACCATCATTATCACCTCAAAATACACCATTCACTGCCCCATCCACCTCACAACCTTAAAACATCCACACCACACCTGTTACTGAGGAAGCTGCTTCCACGCCTCATGAATCACCTCTCCAAAGTGTTCACTCACTTGGACGTGATGAGGGTAGTCTATCACTTCATGAATTGACGGTTCTGTGTACCAATTTGTCAAATAAAGTAACAAGCTTGGAGGCAGAGTTGGCACAAACCAAACAAACTTATGGTACTGCTCTTATAAAATTAATCAAAAAGGTAAAGAAGTTAGAGCAGACTGTGAAGACAAGCCAATCTAGAAGAAGGACAAGAGTGGTACTCTCTGATGAAGAAGAAGTTTATGAGGATCCTTCCAAACAGGGAAGGAGTTTGATTGAAGATTTGGACTTGGATGATGACATTTCTTTGGTTCCTCCACATGATGCAGAGATTCAGGAGAAGATTAGTGATGATACTGAGGTATTGCTAGACGAGGAAGAGACTGATGAATTACTAAGCTTGTGGAAGATCAAGGAAGTGGTGAAAAAGGGGAACAAGAGGTTAATAATGCTGATACTGCACTTAATACTGCTGGTGTACCAATTAGTACTGCTAGTGCAACTCTTGAGGTTAGTACTGCTATATATTTGGTATATATAAGAAGGAGTGCAGAGAAGAGGAAAGATAAAGGTAAAGAAATCATGATTGAAGATGAATCTATTCAAAATAAGTCCAAGAAGCAACTAGAACAAGAAAGGCTTAGTCATGAAGAAGCCATTAGATTACAAGAACAGATTAATGAGGAAGAAAGAAAAAGGATTGCAAGAGATGCTAAAATTGCTAAACAATTGCAAGAAGAATATGATAAAGATGGAAACAAAGAAGCTATAGCTAAAGTTGATACTACTCATGTTATTGATTGGAATAATCCTTAGGTAATAAGGTATAATGCACCTCAAAATAGACCTAGATCTGTAGCTAAAGTAAGGAAGAATATGCTTATGTACTTGAAGAATCAGGAAGGCTACAAGATGAAAGATTTCAAAGGAATGAGCTATGATGACATAAGACCAATATTTGAAAAAGTATGGGATCAAGTCCATTTATTTGTGCCTATGGATTCTGAAGAAGAAGTTCAAAGACTAAAAAGAGCAGTTCAAGATGTTAAATCAAAACCTGCTAAAAGACAAAGAACTGAAGAAGTTTCAGAGTCAGTTCAAGAGCAAACAGATGAAGATCCAAAAATAGATGAATTGTCTCAAGAATAGCTGAATCAAATGGTAATTATAGTTCCAGATGAAGGAATAAATGTTGAAGCTCTTCAAACCAAATACCTAATAATTAGATGGGAAGTTTACTCTAAAGACACTATGCAATTTTGTAAAATCATCAGAGTAGGCAATCACACAGAGGTATATCAGGTTTTTGAAGACATGCTTAAGAATTTTGATAGGGATGATATGGTCAAATTATGGAGCTTAGTTTAAGAAATATACAACTCATCAGGACTTATTGAAGATAAAGAGATAGAATTATGGGTTGAACTAAAGATGTTATTTGAACCAGATGCAAAAAATCTTTTAGAACTTCAAAAAAATATGCATGATCCTTTGAAATGGTTGTTAGATGATATGTGTGCAGTTCATCATGTATCTACAAAGAAAGGACAAGAAATATTCATGCTGGTTGAAAAGGATTATCCACTGACAAAGGGACTTGCAAATTTAATGCTATGTAACAAGCTAAGAGTGGATCAACAATGAGAGATGACATATGAGCTTTTGATAAAGATCTACGATATAACAAATAGACCAAGGAACTAAAGTGTTTAGAAGCATCCTCAGCAGAGTACATTAGAAGAAACTTGAGATTTAATAGCTGCAAAAGTTTAGGGGAGGCAAAATGGTAGTTTGATTTGTTGTATAGTTTAGAAAATGATATTAAGGTTCATTATGATCTTTGGGAAGTTAATACTGACAGGCCAAAACTTATTACTGCCAGGCCAAAACTTAGTACTAACAGTACTAAGATTGATAGTATAAAGCTAGAAGCCATGGTGAAGGAAAGAAGGATCTTTAAGTGTTGGTTTCATTACCATATAACAAATGGTCATCAGTTCACCATGTCTAACAGACATCAAGAACTGGCTAGTCTAGAGCAAATGGCTTCTGGTAAAGACTTCTCAAATCCGTTAATGGCTAATAGTTTGCCAAAAACTATATGGTTCTCAACTCACCATGCTTTAGAGTAAAGAGTTGGCTAGTCCAAAGCAAACGGCTCTTGGTAAAGACATCTCAAGTCTGTTGATAGTTGATAGTTTACTCAAAACTATATGGTTATCAATGCACCATGTTATTGCAATGAAGCATTGGCTATTCTAGAGCAAATGGCTACTGGTAAAGAAATATCAAATCCGTTTATGGCTCGTGGTTTGCCAAAAACTACATGGCCAACTTAGTTGGTATTGTTGTATTGCTATGTTGCTGAAGTTGCTAAGATGTTGTGATGATAACAAAGACTAGAACTAAAGAATTTCAAGTTTACAGAGTAACAAAAGAGTTCAAATTCATCAAAGAACAGATTAAAGAGTAGTAGTATGTTTGGATACATTCTCCTAGTGTTCAAGAAGCTCAAACAAAAGAATCATGAAGGTTAACAAGTGAAAATCATGTTTAGGGGAGGATTGTTGGGTTTTAGAAGTTTCTACAACTTAGTGATGCTACATATACAAGTTACTACTGCTAGTTCTACTTAGTGCTGCTAGTGAAGAATGCTAAAGATTCAAGAAAATAGACTAAGTAGTTAGTACTGTTAGTTATAGTTAGTTAGTACTGCCAGTACATTGTTAGTACTGCCAGTTAGAGTTAGTACTGCCAGTTAGAGTTAGTACTGCTAGCATATATAGATAGTACTGCTTAAGTGATATGCATGATCACTTAATGCATTTTATAAGTCCATTAGGGTTTCCTTGGTGTATAAAAGGAACCCTACGGTACTAGTTAGATATACAAGTTTCATAAATATTCATAGTTAGTAATCTGTAACCTAGCAGATTAATAGTAATCAAAGTTATGTTTTATTCATTGTTCTTGTTAGTAGTATAAGTTAGTTTCCGCATAACTTATATTGTTCATAGTCATTGTTTCTCTTGTAGTTAGTTTGGATCTATCCAGATTAGCTACCACCCTTAACAGGCTAGAAAGATCTATTCATACTATGATCAACATAAAGTATGGTTCGGAAAGGTGTTGTATATCCCGTCTTGAGGAAATGCGTTCTCCTTTTATACTACTTGGGATTCGCTACAATACATAACCGTAGGGCTCTCTCTTGGTACCAATTGCAGTTACGTGTCATTCCAAGGACTATGGTCCTTCACAAGGACCGTACCTTTGTCGTGTTGTCCTTTGATACTGTTGCATTAGGACAGAGCTAATAACTCCGAACCTGATATGTCCTTCGATACACCAGCTTCTTTAGAGTTCTAGTGGTGGCTCCGGACCTGACAAGTCCTTCGACAAGTCAGCTTCCCTGGAGCATTTGTTTAGTTTTAGCCCGTGCTAGATTGGCTTCAGCCCCTATACCGTGCCTTGGTAAGAGATTAGGCCCTCCTCCTTCTATAGCAGTTGTTAGTGCTTCTGAACCATTTCATATTATGACTTTGGGCCATGCTTCTATTTCTGGGCGTAGCCTTTATTTTGGAGGTATGATGTGATTTCCTCTTCATTTGTTTCTCTCCTGTCTTGTATTTTATGTTTTTGGATAAGTTGCATGTGGACTTTTTAGTGCTGCTGTTAGTGGCCATGCTGGGATGTCTAGGGCTGAGGTTTTATGGCGCCAGGTCTATCTGTTAGATATCCTGGCTCGTAGTGCTCTTGCCCGTGATGTGGAGTATGATCAGATTCTGGAGGATGATTTTGGCTCTGCTACTCATAGTGAAGAAATTAATTTGACTTTGTTTCCTCTCGCTCCTGGTTCCTATCATGTGCCTTATCCATACGAAGGTGTTTCTTCTCCTTTGTATACTAAAAAGGAGTGGGATAGACCCTATATATCAGAATGCAATATTTTGTGTAAGGATATTTTCAAGGATCCAGATGTACGTAGGAAGGCTTTAGATAGGACGATTACACCTGCTGAACTCAGGAGGACTAAATCTTTGCTTCCATTGGAGTTGTCAAATCGTGTTAATGTCCTTAGTGCTCTATTGGTTTCCCCTGGTTACGAGTTGAACTCTCGTTATACCAACTTGGTTTCATTTAGTGCCCATCTTCAGGAGAAGCTTGATAAGAAGAAAGGGGATGTTAAGTTGCTTCATTCGGAGGTTACTTCTTGCAAAGAGATTGTGATGCTTTGGGTCAGGAGAATAAGGAGTTGTGCTCTCAGAGGGATGCTACTACTAAGGAGATAAGGAAGCTGCGGTCTTAACTTACTGATGCTAAAACTACTTCTGCAAGTTTATCGGAGGAATTAACCCAGACTGATGCTAAGTCATCGGAGCAAGCTCTTACTGTGAGAGACCTGCAGAATTAACTTGTTATGGAGAATTCCATATCTCAAGGATACAAGGATTCTATGTATGGTTTAAGGGAGGAGGCTACTCAGTTTGTTAGTTCTGGTGTGAAGAGTCTTGTTCAGAAGTTGTTGTCGAGCGATGAATTTCATGCTGCTCTTGCTTGTGTTGCATCTCTTGGCATAAATTATGGTGTTGAGAGGGGGTTACTCATGAAACGTATCAATGTTATGTTTGAAGCAGCTGCCAGAAAGTCTCTAACTTCCATGTTGGTGCCAAGGCTAATTTTGACAAGGCTCTAGATGACTTTCCTACTACCTATTTTCCTTTTCTTAGCAAGATTGATGCTGCCTCCGAAGGTAGTCTTTTTGATGTGGCCCAGATATTCCCAAACAAATTTGTTCATTCGGCCACCTCCATTGCCGTTGCTCCCTCTAGTGCTAATGAAGATTCGGAGCAAGTGCCTCCTTGGCCACCTCCATGGTATTTCTGCACCGTCCATAGACCGGAGCTTATAGGCACTTGTGCCATATGTTTCAGTAACCTAATAAGGTCCTTCCTATTTTGGTCCAAGCTTGCCCGTGTTCTCTATTTTTGATAACTTATTTTTTTGAAGAACAAACTTTCCCACCTTGAATTGCTTATGACGGACTCGTTGATTGTAATACCTTTCCACTTATTGTTTTTGCCTTTCTTCTATAATTGCTGCTATCTCTCTTCGTTCTTCAAGCAGGTTTAAGTTTATCCAGAGTGCATCCTAATTTTCTTCATCAGATCTCTGGATTGTTCTTCTTGTAGGGATGCTTATTTCTGCAAGTATGACTGCTTCGGTACCATATGCTAGACTAAATGGTGTTTCCTCATTACTAGTTTTAGGTGTTGTCCTGTGGGCCTATAATACATTTGGTAATTCTTCTACCCATGGTCCTCCTTCCTGGTGCAACCTTCTTATAATTCCTTGCATTATGCTCCGGTTTGCTCATTCTACAGCTCTGTTTGCTTGCGGATGATTCATCGACGTGGAGATAAGTTGTATTCCTAGTCCTTTCACCCAATATTTGAATGGTTCATTGATCAGCTGGTTTATGTTGTCTGTTATGATGGTTGCTGGTATTCTGAACCTGCATATGATGTTATCAAAGGAAATTTTTTTAAATTGTTTTCTTGTTATGCTAGTTATTTCCTTGGCCTTTATCCATTTGGTAAAATAATCAACAGCTACAATCAAGTATTGATTTTTCCCGGAGCCTCGGGAAGAGGCCCAACAATGTCCATTCCCCATTTTCGGAAGGTCCATGCTGAAGTGACGGAGATCATGTCATTTTTTGGCAGCTTTGGTACGGGGGGTATATTTGACATGAGTCGCAGCTTGATACTTCATTGTTGGCATCCCGATACATGCATGGCCAAAAGTACCCAGCATTCATGGCTTTATGGACTGCTCTCCTTGGTCGGTCATGCATTCCACACGACCCATGTGTATTTCCTTAATAAGATATTTGGCCTACTGCGGACCTATGCATCAGAGTAATGGCCCTAAGTATGATTTTTGGTACAAGACTCCTTCCTCTATGGTATAGTTGCGTGCTTTTTCTTGAATCGTTCGTGCTTCAGCAGCATCTTCTAGTAAGATTCCATGTTCAATATACTATTGGATTGGTGTTATCCAAGTTCTTGTTGTTTCTTCACCGATTGCATTGACCTCTGCTGTGTCCACTGATTGTTCATTGAGTTCCTTTATCAGCACTCCTTTTGTTAATCCTTCACATTGTACTGCTGCAAGCTTGCTTAGAGCGTCAGCTTTTTTATTATATTCCCTTGGTATGTGGCTTATCCAAGGTTATAAATAGCGTGAGGCATGGCATGGCGACATGGCCAAGCCTTACGCCTTAGCGAACCATGGCGAGTCATGGCATTTTTAAGTCATGACTTAAGGCGGCACAAAATATGAAAATATTTATAAATTTATATATTTATATCATATTACAAATATATTGAGTTTACAAAAAGTGTCATACATAAGGAATAAAGTCAAGAAACTATCTTTGCATGTAATATTTTTCATTTCTATATAAAAATATGATTTTTATCAAAATTGAATTAAAAAAAGCCACCACACATCACGTTTTATCGCGTCTTATCACGTTTTTTCACTCCCCATCTCACGTCAAGTCTTATGCCCAAGCCTTGGTCTATTATGTGGCATGAAGGTTATGCCTCGCACCTTTACGTGGCCTTTGTGAGGCCTTTGCAAGCCTTTTAAAACCATGGGCTTATCTGAAAGTTGTTGAAGCTACGGATCATTCCTAAGGCTTTTTCCTTGTACTTCTTAGTTTTTTCACCTTTTGCTTCATATGATCCTTCCACCTGGCTTGCTACTAACTTTGAATCTACAAATGCGTGTATTTTTTCAACCTTCATTTTTGCTGCTATTCCTAAACCTTCTAGTAGCGCTTCATATTCCACATCATTATTTGAGTTGGCAAAGTTTAATTGAAGAACGTAGGAATATTCTGCTCCTTCTTGATCTATCAAGATGAGACCTGCTCTAGATCCGTATTCATTGAAGGCTCCGTCAGTATATAGTTTCCATATGTCTGCTTCGGTCACCAAATTTTCATATGTTTTGGATTCCAGAGCTTCCTGCTCTTCCCTGCTTTTTCCTTCTACCAAGCGAACCATCCGATGCCTTTGTGTTTTCATGGATCCAAAAGTTGTTCTTTCATATCATCATAAAGATGTACATTAGATCCGTTGCTTCCGATGTAAAATACATGTTTTTTCAGAGAGTTTAGCAACAGTTTTCTTCCTTTCCCTTACTTCCTATTACATGTAATACTTCCTCAAATTACTAGAGTGCCATGTGAAGTTGTACTTTATGCATCCGTTATTAATCAGAGCTTTAGGCACACGTGCCATATGTTTTAGCACCTGATAAGGTCCTTCCCATTTTGGTCCAAGCTTGCCCGTGTTCTCTATTTTTGATAACTTATTTTTTCGAAGGACAAACTCTCCCACCTTGAATTGCTTATGATGGACTCGTTGATTGTAATACCTTTCCACTTGTTGTTTTTGCCTTGCTTCTCTAATTGCTGCTATCTTTCTTCGTTCTCTCCTGACTCGTTTAAGTTCATCCGGAGTGCTTATTCATTTTCTTTCATCAGGATCTCTGATTGGTTCTTTTGTGGAGATGCCTATTTTCTGCATGTATGTCCTGCCTTCGGTACCATATGCTAGACTAAATGGTGTTTCCCCGTTACTCGTTTTGGGTGTTGTCCTGTGGGCCCATAATACATTGGTAATTCTTCCACCCATGCTCCTCCTTCTTGGTGCAACCTTGTTTTAATTCCTTGCATTATGCTCCGGTTTGCTCGTTCTACAGCTCTGTTGCTTACGAATGATACACCGACGTTGGTGTTTAGTTTTTTTCCTAGTCCTCCCCGCCCAAGATTTGAAAGGTCATTTGATAGCTGGGTTTCGTTGTTGTTATGATGATTGCTGGTATTCCGAACTGTATTCCGACGTTATCAAAAGGCCAAAGTTTTTGACCTGTTTTGCTGTTATGCTAGTTACTGCCTTGGCCTCTATCCATTTGGTGAAATAATCAACAGCTACAATCAAGTACTTGATTTTGCCTGGAGCCTCGGGAAGAGGCCCAACAATGTCCATTCCTCATTTTCAGAAGGGCCATGCTGAAGTGACGGAGATCATGTCATTTTTTGGCAGCTTTGGTACGGGGGCGTATACTTGACATGAGTCGCAGCTTGATACTTCATTGTTGGCGTCCCGATGCATGCTTAGCCAAAAGTACCCAGCATTCATGGCTTTATGGACTGCCCTTCTTGGTCCATCATGCATTCCGACCCCATGTGTATTTCCTTTATAAGATATTTGGCCTGCTGCGGACCTATGCATCGGAGTAGTGGCCCTAAGTATGATTTTCGGTACAAGACTCCTTCCTCTATGGTATAGTTCGTGCTTTTTCTCGAATCGTTCGTGCTTCAGCAGCGTCTTCTGGTAGGATTCCATGTTCAATATACTCTTGGATCGGTGTCATCTAAGTTCTTGTTGTTTCTTCAACGATTGCATGACTCTGTGGTACCATCCTGATCGTTCTTAAGTTCCTATTATCAGCACTCCTTTTGTTAATCCTTCACATTGTACTGCTGCAATCTTGCTTAGAGCGTCAGCTTTTTTATTATATTCCCTTGGTATGTGGCTTATCTAAAAGTTATCGAAGCTACGAATCATTCCTAAGGCTTTTTCCTTGTACTTCTTGGTTTTTTCACCTTTTGCTTCGTATGATCCTTCCACTAGCTTGATACCAACTTGAATCTACAAATGCATGTATTTTTTCATCTTATTTTTGTGCTATTCTATAAACTGCTTTAGCAGCGCTTCATATTCCGCATCATTGTTTGAGTTGGCAAAGTTTAATCGAAGAGCGTAGGAATATTCTGCTCCTTCCGGATCTATCAAGATGAGACCTGCTCCAGATCCGTGTTTATTGGAGGCTCCGTCAGTATACAGTTTCCATATGTCTGCTTCGGTCCCCAAATTTTCGTATGTTTTGGCTTCCGGAGCTTCCTGCTCTTCCCTGCTTTTTCTTCTGCCAAAGCATCGTTCGGTCCACTTGCTTTTAATTGTGCGAAGCTGTCCTCTGCCATTGTGTCTGCCAGAAAATCGGCGTGCACTTGTACTTTTATCGCGCTTCTTGGGGATATTTGATGCATAGGCATTCGAGCTCTATTACCTTCTATACTTAGCAATCTTCCGTGCTTCTCGATGTTTAATATTTAGCTTATGGGTTTGTCTGTGACTATGCCTTGATTGCTTGGCCTTTGTAATTACCTTCTAATCGTCTAAGTGGCCTGTTACTAGTGCTAGGACTAGCTTTTCCATTGGGGGGTAATTAATTTCGGCACCCAGTAACGTTCTGCTTACATAATGGATCGGGGCTTGTCTCCCATGTATTTCCACTAATAGAACGGCGCTGACTGCTTCGTTAGCCGCCGATAGGTAAACCATTAGTTCTTCCTTCTTTGGAGCCGTTAAAGTTGGTAGTTCCGCTATCAATTTCTTCATTTCTTGGAATGCTTCTTCGGCCTCGGTTGTCCAATGAAAGTCCTTTTTGTTTGTACACTTTTTGAGAGTGTCTAGGCAGGGTAGGGCCTTTTTTGCTGCTTTGGAAATGAATCTGTTTAAGGCCGCTAGTTTTTCTCTTAGCCCGTTGCATTTGTTTCAAATTGCTTGGTGACGACATGTTTATTACAGCCTTTGCTTTCTCTGGATTTGCTCTGATTCCTTCAGATGTAACTATATATCCAAAGAACTTTCCTTCCTCTATTCCGAAGGAATTTTTTTTGGGATTTAGCTTCATGTTTACCTTTTTGAGTGTCAATAATGTTTCTTCAACGTCCTTTATCATTTTCGGTTCTGTCTTGCTTTTGATGACCATGTCATCCACATATGCTTCTAAGTTTCTTCCTATTTGTCCTTCAAAGATGGTGTCGACTAATCTTTGATATGTTGCTCTGGTATTCTTTAGTCCAAACGGCATTTTCGTGTAACAAAGACTCCTTCATCGATATGAAATGTTGTTTTCTCTTTGTCCTTTTTGGTCATTTATATTTGGTGGTACCCCTATTAGGCATCTAGGAAGCACCTGTATTTGAACCCCATTAGTGATTCTATCTTCCAGTCAATCTCCGGCAGAGGGTATAGGTCTTTTAGACAGGCTTTATTTATGTCTTTAAAGTCGATGCACATCCTCCAGCTGCCATTTAGTTTTTTGACTAGAACAGGATTGGCTACCTGGTATGTGCTTAATTACACATACCATTTTCCATTTAAAACAAACTTAAAAGAATAAAAACATACCAAAAATACATTGTATTTGTATGTTTGCATTTGTATTGTGCAGGAAACGGATATTCAAGAAAAGGAACAAAAAGAAAGCCAAAAGCAAACAAATCCAAGCATGGAGTGGAAAGGGCAAAGTCAAAAGTCAAGCCAAGTGAAGAAAATACAACTTGAGGGGCTAAAACTGCCAAACCTCAAGTTGTATTACAAAAGATAAAAAGACAAGGGCCATAACTGCCAACCGGGCAGAGATTACATTTAAGTTATAAGACTTTAGGGGACCAATACTGCCTACTTCCCCAAAAGCCTCATTTCCCGCCCAACAAACCCAGTTACAACTTGGACTATCGTCCCATACTTCTCCCCTGCAAAACCACTTCTCTCCCTAGCCAAAATCATTTCATCCACCCTACTACCCCCCCCCCCCCCAAAAATGCCATGTTGGCAATCCCTCTCCATTCCCAAAGCATTTCGATGGCTGAGATTGTCTCCAAAGAAGCTAAAAAAATAAAATCATAGGACTGGGATTGCTTTAGTTTCACCTCACACAAAAAGTACTCTTCGTTTTTGCTCTCCATATGACAGCACAAGCTGCAAGTCTAAGATCTTCGGGCTTTAAATTGTGCTTTTTTGTAAGCCTTTGAGGCATCTAGTTTTTAATTTTTAGTAACTAATTAGTTTTTAATCTAAGTTTAAATTTCAAAGTCATTTACAGCTTTTTATTTTCAGCTTTGTAACACTTTCAAGATTAATGCAAGTTTGAAGTTTTTAAGTCAATACCAGTGTTAAGTTTCTTAATCATAAAATAAAAAACTATTATTTTTGTGTTCAAAAAGCTATCACCACTGATTTACTTATAAGCTGTTTTCATTAAGTAAGATTAAAAAAAGTTTAGTTGTTAAGAAAAATCTCAAATATCACTATCAAATTTACAAATCTGCTTATGTTATGGATGATAAGCCAGTTCTGGATGGGCTTATGGACTCTCACTAGCTTGTTTTATACAAGCTAGAGCTTGTAGATTCATTGTTTGACCCTGTTTTGAGCAAGGGTTTTTGTAAGTCTCTATCTTTTTCTTCTTATTCTTACTTTCTGCAGAACTGTTTTAGTGCTTATTTTGCTTATTTGTTAGTTTAAAAATAGTTTGTATCACTTTCTTACTTAGTACTGTTAGTTCATTTGTTAAAACTGCTAGTTCAATTTTTAGGATTTAAACCTAGCAGTACTAACTTAAAGCTACCAGTACTAACTCCAAGTTGTTCAAAAAGCTCTCACCACAGCTTACTTATAAGCTGTTTTCATTAAGTAAAAATAAAAAGTTAAGTAGTTAAGAGAAAATCACAAATATCACTCTCAAATATACCACAGCTTATGTTATGGATGATAAGCCAGTTCTGGATGGGCTTATGGACTCTCACTAGCTTGTTTAATACAAGCTAGAGCTTGTAGACTTTTTGTTTAGCCCTGTTTTGAGCAAGGGTGTTGTAAGTTTCTTTTTCTCTTATTTCTCTTAGATACTGCAGAACTGCTTATAGTGCTTATTCTTGATTGAAGTCTGCTTATAAATGCTTTAATTTGTTATTTGATAATCTGTTTTTAATCAGTTTGAAATAAAAATGATTTTTGGAAATGTTAAGGGCTGTTTTGAACAAGCAGTACTAACTCCAAGTTAGTACTGCTAGTTCATTTTCTTGGATTTCAAAAGTAGCAGTACTAACTCAGCACTAGCAGTACTAACTTCAAGTTAGTACTGGTAGTTAATACTGTTAGTACTGTTGTTAGTACTGTTGTGTTTATCTTGTTTAATTTAGCTTAATTGCTTTTTGTATTTGCTTATTTAGAGTTAGGTTAACTCATTTGATTTTTCTTAAGTTTGTTTGAGCTTATTTGTGCCTTAGTTTAAAGTTTTAAAGTGTTTTTGTCATTCCTAGTTATTATTCTTGTTCCAGCTTATTCTCTTTGCTATTTTTATGTGCTTTTGCTTATTATTATCAGTTTTAGTGCCCAATCATTCCCTGTGACATTCAAACACAAATCATCAATCGTCTTGCGATTTTCCATTTTAGCCTCGTTGGGACATAACGACCCGGGAACACTCTATACTGCTTCCGGTTTTCTTGATCTCGCGTGATTTCGTCCCTTGGTGTATTTATATCATATATAGATAGGTTTTAAGGGGTGAGTTTGCGCGAGTCAAATTTTGGCGCCGTTGCCGGGGAGGCTTTGAAACGAATTTCGTTACGTTTGGAAATTTTTATTTACATATGTGAATATTTTCTTCTATAAAAACATAAAAAGTACAAAAATATTTTTCATTTTCTTTTACTAGTATAATTATCATACAAAAACAAAAGAAAAACCAAAAATATAAAAACATTGTCCATAAAAAGAAATAAAATTCACAAATTGGTAAAAATACCAAAATATAATATTCTCAATTGAGGTATTATCATAATAACTTCCGGTGAACTTATTGGTTCCCAACTCGAACAAAAGATTTAAAACTTACCATTTGTGTCTCTTACGATATACGGCTCACCTTGAAACGTTAAACAAACTACAAAGTGGGTATAAGGAGGGTTGTTCCTAGGAACTACGACCCGAAAGGAGAAATAAGCTTCGCGCTATTCCTACTCCTCCGCTCACCTGTGCGTTTATCATTTTGAGAGCTACCGTGAAGTAAGTAGACTATTTGGGTTCAAGTTGTCTAGTTTTAGGTTCCTGTCCGTTTAAAATAGATTGTGAATAAACTACGGACATTTTAACAATTTAATTGGTGATTTCTGAAACGCGTCAAATTATTTAGTTTACTTTATTTTTATCATCTTTCTTATATAATACTTGGATGTTATTATATAATTAAACCATTTTATTTTAACTATCACCTTTTAGATATAACACATGTCGTGTATTATATACGCTTCGAGTTATTCTTTTGGTTGTGTATCCTGCTATATAATTCACGATATGAATTACATACTTGGTTATTTTTCATTATGTAATATATACGGAATATATTACACACTCTGCGTTTACCCTTTGATTTATTTATTTAACCAACCACCAAACTATTACAACTTTAAATCTAAAATAATTCTTTATTCAATCGCCGTCGCGGTTGATGTAAATCCATGCCATCGGGAAAACCCAGATACATTACCATAGGCTAGTGAGACTTAGCCGTTAAGACTAGTTGCAACTTCTTGGTCGAGCCGTTTTAGTTTCCATTTCGTCTTGTACTCAATGTGTACATTCCCGCCAATCGTTCTTCAATATCGATGTGAGTTTATAGCCCCTCTTTCACTTGTTTTATATTTACTTTACAAATCTCGGGGGAGAATACATGCTTAATATAACTTGTTTACATATTTTGTTCACAATATCTTTTACATACTATTCTATACACTTGGTTCACATACTTGATTTTGCAATTCATTACAAATACATTTACATGATTGATTTCAAATTGGTTTACATACTTATTTGCATAGTTCGCTATGGGATACATTATTTGACTTTATTTTTGGTCACAAATGCATACTTTACATTTGAAATGATTTTCGGATTCGATATGTTTGGCGCCTTCGGGGGCCAACAAGAATTCATTGCCCGGGTGTTCTTGGAGGGAACACCCATGATGGAAACACATTATTTGTATCACTGCCCGAATCGGGTACATACAACAAGTCTACGTCACAGCGTCATGAACTTAAATGAACTTGGAAGGGAATGAGCGGCGAATGTTATAAAATGATTAATTCGGGTTGGTGGATCCTGTTCGGGTGATTAAGCTATCGCCAGGTAACGAACATATAGCGTGATGTCCACTGCGAATGACATAAAATAGATTACTTTCGGAGATGACAACCCCCGTTCGGGTGTCTAGCTATCACTGGGAACGCAACGTATTATTAACATGTCGGTCAGTTGGGACTACAGGCCCCCCCGACAAATACATACATGGAACATTTTGGTACACTTAAATTGTCATTGATTATTTATATAAAAATCTTTGGGATAGATTGGTACTTTTAGGTAACATTTAAAATGGGGTCAGTGCATATTTTATAAATATTTTACATTTGGTACTGTGATGACCCAGTGGATAAAAATATATTCGTTGAAACTTACATTCATATTTAAACTAATCTATGAACTCACCAACTTTAATGTTGACACTTTTAAGCATGTTTTTCTCAGGTGAATTAGATGCTTGGATTATTTGATGTGCATTGGAGTCTTTACGTTCAAGTTTTTCATGGTGATGCAATTATGGGACAACTATTATTTTAATTTTCAGAAAATTAACGAGATTGTTTTACAAATGACACATTTAGAGGTCGTTCTCTTGTATCTTGAGCTGTTGTATTATGAAGTAACGCTCCTTGACATATTTTCTGCTGCGACACGATTTTGGGGGTGTTACAAATATCCTCAATCCCATGCTCATACATGCAAAAGGAGTCCAAAAACAAGAAAAATATCCTAACTACTAGAATTAATACTCTATCAGTATTAATTCTAACTACAAGTACCTACTACAAATACCAACTATAATTACACACTTTACAATTTATCCTCCCCTCGAATGTAGCTACAGATTTAACATCCCAATGCTAACCACTAGGAGGTTGAATCTGGTAACATCAAATCCTTTGGTGAGAAGGTCTGCAACATTATTGTCAGTGTGAATCTTGATAACTTCAACCAGTCTTTTCTCATAGCAATCCCTTATGAAGTGAAACCGATTCTCTATATGCTTAGTCGTAGAATGAGAAACATGATTCTTGATAACACTTATAGTGCTCTCATTATCAATATGGATTTTGGTTGTAACACCCCCAAAAATGTGTCGCAGCGGAAATATGTCAGGGGGCGTTACTTCATAATACAATAGCATAAGATACAAGAGATCGACCTCTAAATGTGTCGTTTGTAAAACAATTTCGTTGATTTTCTGAAATCAAAATAATAGTTGTCCCATAATTGCATCACCATAGTTGTTGTCCGCATAATTGCTATTCAGCTCATGTGAATAAACGGTGAATGGTGTAAGATCACCAGTATGCTTACATCAAATTGAATCCATGTCTTCTGTAATTTGTCCACTGAGAATAAAAATTGCTTTGAAATGTGTTAGACATGTAGGTTGGTGATGTCATAGGTGTTTGTTTAATATATATTGTTTTTTTAAACTTGAAGGTTTTGGTAAGAAATATGCCCATGTCTGTTATTTCAATCTTTATATGATAGCCACAAAAAAGTATAAACTGTAGGACCGCAAGACTTTCCCTGCAGATAAAGCAACGACACCTTATCACAAATTTTCATTCTGTTTCCGGAAGTCTCATGGACATGAAGCTCCGAGGATATGAGTCACTATATAAATTTCGTGACATTGCCCGCACTATATAAATTTCGTGCCCGCACTATATAAATTTCGTGCCCGCACTATATAAATTTCGTGCCCGCACTATATAAATTTCGTGCCATTGCCCGCACTATATAGATTTCGTGCCCGCACTATGTAAATTTCGTGCCATCTCTTCCACAGATGTTCAATCTCAAATAGATTTACTAATAACACTCACGCTCACATAATGTAATTCACAACTACATCTATGCAATTGACAGTTCATGATACTGGGCATATAGGATTCAAATTACTTAGGCAAACACGTAATCAATATAAATATTACACTTGACGTCCATTATAAAAACCCAAAGCATTGTATTCATAAACAGCGTTAAGTACTTAAATCCATAAGTAGAAAGAGTGTGATATCAATCACGTAATTGAGTTTGAAATGAGTATGTAAACAATTTCGTAAGCGTGTATGTAAATGAGTATGTGGCAAGGTATGAAACCAAGTTTGTAATCAACCATCTAAATGTGTTTGTAATGAATTGCAAAATCAAGTATGTAAACCAAGTGTGTAGAATAGTATGTAAAAGATATTGTAAACGAATATGTAAACAAGTTGTATTGAGCATGTATTCTCCCCCGAGATTTGTAAAGTAAATGTAAAACAAGTGAAAGAGGGGCTATAAACTCACATCGATGATGAAGAACGATTGGCGGGAATGTACACATTGAGTACAAGACGAAACGGAAACTGAAACGGCTCGACCAAGAAGTTGCAACTAGTCTTAACGGCTAAGTCTCACTAGCCTAGGATAACTCATTTGGGTTTCCCGATGAATTGTTATGTCAACGCGACACGTTGATAAAAGATTTAGATTTAAAGTTGTAATAGTTTGGTGGTTGGTTAAATAAATAAATTGAAAATATACGCAAAGTGTGTAATATATATTCTTTATATATTACTTATGAAAAATAACCCTTATATAATTCCTACCGTGAATTATATAACAAAGACAATCAATCAAAAGATTAATGAAAAGTATAATATCTTGCAGGTCTTATATGATAAATGCGAGTTGTTAATTAAACCAAATTAGTTTGACTCCAATTTAATTAACAAAAGACTTTGAATAAAAGTTGACACGTATCTTACTATTATAACTTAAACAACCGAAGTTGGTAACCGTTTATAACCATTATAAAATATAATTTAATATTTTATAAATTATGTTTCATTTCGTTAACAGGTCGTGTCTAAAACACTTCGCCTTATTGTAAAAGTATAGTTTTCGCTCGTTGTCCAGGTTATTGTATAATACCATTTAATATATCTTAAAACATATCTTAATTTCTTTTATCGTTTCTCTAAATTAATAAAGTTTTAGTAAATCGTGAATATAGGAAATTATATAAATTTTCGTCATGACTTTTCCGTTCGTAAATCGTTTTCCATTTTCGCAAAACTAAACGTTTTCAGTAAATGAATATATAGTGAAATCAATCGCGTTTCAATATTTCAAATGCCCGCGTGTTTAGATATAATATATATATACACCATTATATTTAAATTAAAACAATTATTAAGGATTATATTTATTTAACCGATTAAAACCCACCAAATAATATTTATCCAGTTTTAATATTTATTAAAACTTAAGTTATTTTTATTTGTCGTTTTGATATATAAACCAAACAAACCCTCGTCGTTTCCTCGTTGATTCGCTAAACCAAACACATCTCTTCGTTGCTAAACCCACAGCCAAACGCACCCTACTGTGGGAACCAGCCAAACGCACCCTAATCTGCTCCCTTATAAACCAAACGCACTCTACGGCTAATTGCCACAACCAAACGCCCCTTGTGGGCTGTCACAAACCAAACGCACCCTAACCGGTGCCAAACCCACAAACAAACACCCCCTTGGCTGTTTCGCAGCAATCCCAAACGCACCCTAATGTGATACTACTAATCCAAACGCACCCCAACAAATGTCAAATCGAGAAACAAACACCCCATTCACGTTTATAAACACCAAACGCACCCTTATTGGGTGTTAAACCCATAAACAAACACGTCCTAATGGCTGCTGCCATTAAACCAACACACCACATGGTGGTTTTTGTACAGCCAACGCACCCCTTTGGGGTGGCTGTGAACGTCAAACCAACGCACCCTGGTTATGGTGGTGACGAGGTGTCAGCTGCAGCAGCAGCGACGGTGGAGGGAGAGGGTGATGTTGGTGGCTGTCGGCGGCGAAGATGGGGCCCGACAGCAGCGACTGGAGAAGGCCACGATGGTGGTTTGAAGGTGATTCGGATGTGTGGATAGTGGTGGTGTGCGTCGGTGATGATGATGATGTTATGGCAGCGGCGGTCGAGTGGTGGTGGTGACGGCGCGTGACCGAGAGTGGTAGTGGGGATCGAATAGATCGGGAGATGGGGAGGATTTTTGGTGTTGACTGGAAAAGCTCGCCGGAAAACTTTTCCGGCGGCTGTGGTGGTGGTCGGAAAGTCGCCGGAAATAATGGAGAAGAGAGGGAGAGAGAGGAGGGAGATGGGAGAGAGTGTAGTGTGTGTAAGTATATATGAGAAAAATGAATGAAATAAAATTATAAATTATATATATATTAATCAATGTGACAAGTTATAATAGTGTAGGGTTTAAATTGTAAATATTTAACGTAGTTTTTATAACTTTCGGTTCGGGACTCATTTGAGCGACCTAACGGACGATTCAACACACGAAACTTTCGCCATTGTTTTCCGAATCATTTTTCTGATAAAAATGAGTATTTACTCGACTAATTTTTGTAAACGTTTTATAGAATTTATTTAAAACGTTTATTATTCATTTATATATTTT
>BQNB010038187.1:27500-48925 GCA_026074375.1 Tanacetum coccineum | reverse complement strand
TACAATGTATTTTTGGTACGTTTTTAGTCATTTAAGCTTGTTTTTAATGGAGAAAGGTATGTGTAATTAAGCACATACCAACTACTTCTGGGAGGAACCCTACCTCTTCAAAGTATGTCCTGACGGTATGATCAGACGCTGTGTCACGGGACCAAAAACCCGAACCATTTTAGATCAATGTCACCATGGACCCACCGATGGACATTATGGACCAAATACAACCGCTAAAAAAGTCTTAGACTCTAGCTTCTACTGGCCAACCATCATCAAAGAAGCTCATACTCAAGTCCGCCTTTGTGAAGCATGTCAAAAGACAAGAAATATTTCAAAACGTGATGAGATGCCCTTAAACAGCATTCAAGTATGCGGAATTTTTGACCTATAGGGTATCGATTTCATGGGACCTTTTCCTAAATCATACAAATTCGAATACATCTTAGTCGTTGTCGACTATGTATCTAAATGGTCTGAAGCACAAGCTCTACCAGCAAACAATGCCAGAGCTGTTATTACTTTTCTAAAGAAACTATTTCGTCATTTCGGAATACCCAAAGCTCTCATAAGCGACCGAGGAACTCATTTCTGTAACAAGATAATGGATAAAACCATGAAAAGATATGGAGATAACCACGAACATAGCCCTTAAAAAATTCTTGAAAAAAATGTTAAAGATAATCCTGCCATCTGGTCAAGAAAACTTGATGATGCTCTGTGGGTTTTTCATACTGCTTACAAAACTAACCGGTACCACACCATACAAACTTGTATACGGTAAAAACTGCCACCTGTACTTTAAAATTGAACACTGTGCATAATGGGCCCTGAAAAAGTGTAACCCATATCTCATCGTTGCTGGTGAGAAAACAATGTTTCAATTGCACGAGTTAGACGAACTCCGAAATCAAGCATATGAAAACTCTTGTCTATACAAGGAAAGAACCAAAGTCTCGCATGACAGGAAACTCAAGATGAGAAAAGAATTCAAACATGGAAAAAGTGTTTCTATTTCATTCAAAATATAAATTCAAACAACCGAAGCTTAAATCTCGCTGGCTAGGACCATACGTAGTAAAACATCAATATTCATCCGGATATGTTGAACTATATGGAAAAGATGGAAAAAGATTCATTGTTAAGGGAAGCAGTCACTCCCTTCTTTCCGAAAGAATGAACTCCAGAAGCAGGAGTCTAGCTCACGACTCTCTTAAAAATTAATCGCTTCTCGGGAGGCAACCCGTGATTTTATTTAAGTGTGGAGGAGTTCCTCCTCCACTCATCTATTTTATTTTTTATATTTCTAAAAAAAAGTCCAAAAATATTTTCTTTTTGTGTGCTTTTTACTTATGCGGGTAATATAGCTTAAGCCTGGAAAATTATGTCGTGTGCTTAAGGATAGCTCTTTCGCAGCTACATTTCTTTATGCACCGGTAAGTACTGTTTTTCCTTAATTTCCCTTATTTTCTAGTTTATCAGTTATCACATTTAGGGTACTGTTCAACTTAAGTATGGAGGGGAGCCGAATAGGAAATATTAATCTTATCCCTCCATGTTTGCCCTGCCAAAAATTTTATTTTTAACTGATATTTTATGAAAATCTTTAAAAAATATATATTTGCTTTTCTTTTAAATATAAAATATGCTCTTACTAAGGAAAGTCCAACCGGATAGACACTATGACTAAGCACAAAACCAGTCTACTAAATTATGAGAATTTAAAGCCTTAAAAAATCCGGGTATCCACCTTTGGTACCTAAGATAATTGATGCCTTTAGCTTGTTCGAGTTAAGGTTTGAATGCAATTCCATATGTCTCATCTGTTGTTACGGTTGTGTATTTGTAATTTGTAGCCTTTTCTGGAGCAATGGTATTGGTTGAAAATTATATTCGAGTGAGCCGGTAATTTAGTAGCTCTAGAACTTATGCTTGATCATCATTTACTAGACCTTAGTGAGATTAATTTATAGATAAAATCATATGTTATGAGGTGAAATAAAACCCGCATGCTCCTGTAACTGCATCACTCCCTTTTAGTGCTATTTCGCTGACGAAATCAATGTTGAAAGAAAGAAGTTCTATGCCAGCCTTAGTTATCAAAATGGTAAAAAAAGTTTAAAGTTTAAGGCTTAAGTTTTGGCACTAGAGATCAGTAAATGCTATTCACCTTCATCAGTATCAAGATTCGGCCCCTTTGAGATTTTGTCTGGTGCTCACGCCTCAACGGTCATGTTTATGTGTCTTGCACAAGCCTATGGTAGCTGTCTAGATTATGTCTGTGCATCTGAGTGTCTTCAAAACTATAAACCCTATCTGAGTGGCTCGAGTAAATTAAAAAGTAAACACATTCCCTTGTAAGGTGTTATGTTATGTGTCTATGCCTGAAAAGTTAACTAAACCAGTAAACACTTGTTAAATCCAAATTTTCAGGCATAGACACATAATAAATAATCTTGTTTTTCTCGCTTTAATTGGTTGAGGGTAAGCAACAACTAAGTGTGGAGGGATTTGATAACGCCTTAATTATACATGTTTTCGACGACATTATTTATATATATTTTATGATTTCTCGTGAACTTTTGATACTTAAAAGCATGAATTATGTGCAGGTTCACTTGAAGTCATCCCGATCTCAAAAAGAACAAAGTTTAAGTGTTTATAATTATTTGAAATCATGATATAAGAAAAGAAAGGACCAAAGCTGGAAAAGACCTAAAGTACCCCGCACAAATCCTTTGTGGGCCGCACTTCTTATCAAGTCAAAGAATTAAAGATAATAAAATAAAGTCTGCTTCAACTCACCAAGTACGCCGCACATTTCCAAGAGTGCTCCGCACATCTAAGCAACATTAATGAATTTTCCACCGACTTAACCAAAGTACGCGCACAAATATCTTTGTGCGCCGCACTTCAACCCCCACTCAGCCTATAAATAGAGGACGAATTTCAAGCCAAATGATTCATCTCTTAATCAAATCCATCTCACAATCCTCTCATCTATCACACCAACAAATCGATCTTCAAAACTTCTTGAAGATTAAACTACGAAGAACGAAGAAGAACATCATAATATTTAGTAGAATAAAGGTTGTACTGTGATTCTATAGTTGTTACAGGTAGAATTTTGATTCATATTCTTACCCGGACATAGTATGTTTCTTGTTTATCTACTTAATTTTGTTATGAACTTCATAGCCATGAGAAGTTAAATCTATCATGACTACTCGGTGAAAATAATATAATGAATAAGCATTTGGTATAATTACGATCTTATTAATCTTAAGCTTATGTTAAAATCCTATCATGTCCAATCTTATCAACTTTAATTATATACTCACACTGGTATAAGTCAAAAGACCCATTGTGATTTATATAGTTTTAATGATTTGTCTTTGATCTTTATCGTTTGTGACGAGAAATCTACCTACGTTATTTGATAAACAAAATAGATTTGATATAATAGTAATTGGATTATTTGAGTGACACATTTGATCGAGTTAACTAAATATAAGTCTTAAGTTAAACAAGTTAATTTGTGAAAACATTTTCTAACGAGAAAACCTTTTTTATAAATTAAAGTCCTAAGTGTGAGATTGAAACTATTACCATTGCTTATGAGTTATATGAAATTATCTGAGTAGTCATCTTTCTCATTATTGAAATGAGTTTAGTTTATTTTAAATCTGTTAAAGTTTATTTTTCATCCGATTATTTAAACACTATGCAAATCCCTTTGGACGACCTGTTCTTACCCAAAAAGATTATACTACATATATGGGTTATACTTTTACCCGTGTGTTTCCATCTAATAACTGGTAATTTCGATCTTATAAATTTAAAGCTTTTGAAACACATCAGTTACCTTTGATGAGAGCTTTCCCGAGCCCAAGTCATCTCCTTCGGTAGAAGATGATAGGATCAATGAACCCATAGTACAAGATCTCAATGGGTCGCCGTCAATACAAGTTAATGTTTCAGATGAAGGTTGTCCTAAAAGTCTAAAAGAAGCTAGAGGTCACCCAATAGAATAAGTAATTGGTGAGTTAAATGAGATGACACTTAGGCCTAACACAAAAAAATCTTAGGATTTTCGCATTACATTTTCCAAAATCCAAATTGCATGAGTCTAGTTGAGAATGTTCATAGTTGACGTGCACCATAGGATATTGATTTGAGAATGTAAGGATAAAAAATAAGAATATAAGTCTAGAGTTTATTTGCATTACCTATTAGAGATAATTGTGCTCTTAGAGATTCTTTACTTATGTGCAAGGACTTATGTGAAAGGCATGAAAGTTAAGCAACATAGTTTTTTTTAACGAGGTGAAGGATAGATGTCAATGCATTACTTAAATTATGGTTGACATTATCTAGGATTCTACATGTCAACCCTATCTGCTATGAACAAGAAATTTGATCTACATCTTGTCAATATTATATTAATCGTCGCCTCACAAACTTAAATGTGTGAATCAACTTATTCATAACATTGTATGTTATATTCCTCATGATAGACATGAAAGATTAAATAGATAAATTCATTGACAAATCACTTTGAATCGCAACTCACCCTTGTATTAAAAATGTTGTATTTGTGTCAACTTGTTTATTTTATGTGATGATTGTATGCTATATGTATTAGGGTAGAAAAGAAAAGAAAAGAACTTTATGCAAGCATACAAACTACTCACGTAGTTGAAGAGAATTCTTTTATAGAATTCGGTATGCTATTGCATAACATACTAAAACACACAATTAATAAACATGATAGTATAGTTTTCTCATCCAATAAACTATGAAATTAATTCACCATACACTATGGTAATTAATATTATCAATGTTGACACAACACATCGACCATAAGTCTGAGATATTTTACTTAGAACCACTTTGCTATTTGTATAATGGATTATGTGTCCAATATGTGTAAAATATCCAAAAAGGATTAATATACACATTGAAGTAGAGTTGATAACTTGGACCACTCATCCGAGATCCTAAGTATTTTCTTTGTAATGTAATGAAAATGAAGTTATCAATTCTGAAAATCAAAAATAGTAATTGAGGATCTCTACACAACAAACTACAATAGGAGTATCATACATGAACAAACTTTGGTGCATGCATGTAGGAACTATCTTGTGTAACTAAATCATCCAACTTCAATTTAAAAGCAACAAGTCACTAAATTCAACAAAGCATCATCAGATTCTCTACTAAACACTTCTAATCAACATGCATAATGCTCTTCCTAACATCCTCAAATTTCCTTTACATAATCATCTATACCACAATCTCAAAGAATCAATGTACATGTTTAAGGCTTTATGTCAAGTTGCATGGGTTCCCTAATCACTCACAAACCTACACATAACTCTCAAATCCTTGATTATAAAAGCACCTTGCACTAGTTCATAAAACAGAAACACAAACTCACCAAATTTTCGGTCTAAAAATAACCAAACAAGAATCATGAGAGATTTCGAAGACTCATCATTTCACAACAAAGCCAGGAGAAGATTGATGACACCCGAGGAAGAGGATTATTATCCTTGGGAACAACTTAGAAGTAGCAACATAGATATTTGTAGAGTATTCCTTAAGTTATGTATTGTTAAATATCCTATATAGGAAAAGATAGCTTATGAGCTTGAAGAACCTCTCGGTAACTGTTAGGGATACAAAAAGTATCGATCACTTCTATAATATCGTAATATAGCTCGTAGTATAGTTTTTGGAACCTCAAGTAGGTATAAAGGCCCAAGGCTCATGGAAAGCCCATCTAGAGCCCATGGCCAGCCAATGTCTTATTATAAGTACCCTCTCCATAACTTGGAGAGGGTGTTGGTTGTTCACTTTCTCATTTCATAATCTAATATTCTCTTTTTCCTTTCTCTCTCTAAATGTGTTCATCCTTCCACTCTCTCTAGTTCTTTGTCCTTTTATTGTGAATTTAGATATTTCAAGTATTCTACAATTGGTATCAAGAGTCATGGCGTGATTTAGTTTGGTTTTGTGTGCATTTTTTCTCTCTTGTTTAGCCATCCATTTGGTCCGAACTCATACAAAGAGTTTTCACTTTTTGTGAGTTTAAAACCATAAAGGTTCCATTTTTATTACTCTTCTATCCTAGTATAAGCTAGTTGTACAAGAAAAACTTTTAAAAACATCAAAAAATTCCATTTGTTTGTTTTTTTGCTTCGAATGGTTTTTGTACCTAAAATCTTGATTTCAAATTTTTTATGTTAAAAACCATAAAATTTGTATTTTTAAGGTTCTACTAGTCTTAGAATAGTAAGAAGTACAAGAAAAATCGAGTAAAAACGTTAAAAAGTGAGTCTTTAAGTGGTTTGAAAATTTTAAGTTTTGAATTTGTATAGGCGAATTAAGCAGGCCATGTAAGCAGGAGAATTAGGCAGGAGATTTAGTCGGGCGAATTATACAGTTTCCTTTGGGCGAAGTATACAGTTTCATTTGGACGAATTATACATTTTTCTTTTGGCGAATTATACAGTTTCCTGTGGGAGAATTATACATTTTTCTTCAGGTGAATTATAGAGTTTGCTTTAGGAGAATTATACACTTTGCTTGGGAGAATTATACACTTTGCTTGGGAGAATTAGACATTTTTCTTAAGAGAATTATACACTTTGCTTGGTGAATTATACAATTTGCTTAGGTGAATTATACATTAGGTGATTTATACGGTTTTTCTTTGATTTGTAAATTCCCGTAAAAGATTAACTTCTTTTCCCGGTTTTATCAAGGATTGTAAAATCCCATGTAATTCCATTACTTCAACATAAAAACAAACCTCACTTTAACATAATAACCTCTAATCACTGAACGATCAAAAAGTTATCTATTCTCATTTAATCAATCAATTCAAAATGACAACTTTAGCAGAATTTATGATCATTGCCGGTGCTGACAACCATCCTCCCATGTTGGACAAACCCTTATATGACTCGTAGAAGAGTCATATGGAATTATACATAGAGAATAGGGAGAATGGGAGAATGATTCTTAACTCAGTTCAAAATGATCTACTTATATGGCCTACTATTGATGAGAATGGTGTCACTAGAACAAAGAAGTATAAAGAACTTTAAGCTCCAAAAAAGCTCCACGCTGATTGCGATCTTAAAGCTACTAATATCGTTCTTCAAGGTCTTCCACCGGATGTGTATGCTATTGTCAATCATCATAAAGTTGCAAAAGAGATATGGACAGAGTTAAGCTTCTGATGCAAGGCACGAAATTGTCATTACCAGAAAAGGAATGTAAATTGTATGTTGAGTTTGATAAGTTTTCATTTGTGAAAGGTGAATCACTGTATCTGTAGTACTGGAGATTTGCTCAACTAATCAATAACATGAATGTTATCAACATGTCAATGAGACAAGTTCAAGTGAATAAAAAGTTTCTGAACAGTTTACCACCAGAATGGAGCAAGTTTGTCACGGATGTGAAGTTAGCTTGAGATTTTCATACCATAAATTATGATCAATTGTACTCACATCTCGAACAACATGAGGCACATGCAAATGAAACTCGCTTGATGTGTGAACGATACTAAGATCCTCTTTCATTTGTTGCCAACTACAATCAACCACCATCTCAACTTACCAACTATCACTCTTAATACAATCCTACATAGTTTCCTCAATAAACAACATCCATGATTCCACAAGTTTACTCCTCAATCATACTCACCAATGTATCCACCACCTCATCCATCACTACTACAAGTCAGTCATTCATCCGTTCCACCATCACACCAATATCAGTCTCATATGAATCATCAAACCTCGTTTGTTCTACAAATTGCTTATCACTCACCTTAAGCTTCTACACAACCTATGAATGAGTTTCCTCAAGTGGGCTCAGGTCTTGCTATTCCTGTGTTTAATCAAGGAGATGATCCAATTGCCTGTCTCAATAAGGCAATGGCTTTTCTAACATATGTAGCTTCTTCAAGGTTCCCTTCTGTAACTCGTGATTTAATCAGGTTAGTGAGACCTTTAGAAATGGCTAAGAGTTCTTTTTGTGTGATTCTTGTGTGCTATGTGTAATACATGTGTGCTAAGTGGTTTAAATAGGTGCATGATATTATTTTGAGGTATATGATCATCTCATTTTGAGTGCATTTGTGTTTGGTGATGAGTATTTCATTTGTTCACCTATAATGAAAATGGAAAGGAAAGGCGTATTGCATTTAATGCTACGTCAATAGTTGGATGATTTTGTGTTAAGCATTTATGGGAAATGTATTATGTTGGAGATAAGTTAAGTGAGTGAAATTTGGCGAATTAGGGTAGACTTTCTAAATATAGAAAGTGAAATGTAAAATGAAAAGTTATTTTTTAGAAGGTTTAGTAAGTTGCGTTTATGTAAAAAGGTTTACCCAAATTAGCTTAGGTTTTTATGAAAACATAAGGTAATAAAGATAATTAGTCAATTAATAAAAAAATATAATTAAAAGGGGGGGAGGTGCGTCCGGTTTTAGAGAAAAAGAGAAAAAAGGGATTTGAGTCCTAATCTGGTTAGGAAAGTATCTTAGGATTATCTTAAACCTTATTGTAAAGCCTATAAATACCAAAAAACTTCCTCCCCTTGTATTTTTGTGTTCCCAACCGAATTTCTTAAGAATAAAAAAAAGATTTTTTTAATCAAGAACGAGTTGGTGATTTAGTGTTTCAAGAATCAAGGTTTAGGTATGTTTCAATTAAGCTTTTGTTTAATATTTCTTTAAAACATGTAACAATTAATATGATGGATCATTAGAGTTTTTAAAACTTCTGTAATTAAGGATGTTTTAATCATTCTAGAGCGTTTAGGGTTTAATTAGGATCGTATTGGTGTAAATGGTTAGGGTTAGATCGCATTAATTCATGATTTAGAGTTGAGCAAAATTTAGGGTTGTGTTCAATTGATGCTATCTAGATGTTAAAAACGTTTTTTGATATGATTCCAGTTCCTAAATTGTAGTTCAAAGAGTCTATTTTTCAAAAAGTCCAGCCTCAAATTACTTGGAGTTTTGGAAGTTGGGTAAATATTAGTAACAAAAAAAGTTGTCAAAACAGTAAATACGGGTCAAAATTAGGTCATGTTTAGGAGGGTAAAATCGTAACTTAAAATTGGAATTAATGTTAGCCAATCTACATTGATTAAGTTCTATATGTATATAAATAAACCCTAGAAGAATAGCTTCTGATTGTGTGTCTAAGTAGGGTAATTAGGCCCATACGTTTTAGTGTGCAATCAGATCCAAATTGGGACAGTTTTGAAGTTGGATTTTATTTGGGATAGTTTCACATGTAATGAGTAATTGGGAATCACAAGGTAGTTAGTAAACTCATAAATGAACTTAAATGATTTTTACTATAATTTATGAAGGTCAACAAGTAGGGGTTTTAAGAGGGTAAAGTTACACTAAAATTCTGCACTTTTGAACAAATTGTAGTTAACTAGTGTAATGTGTTAATGAGATGGTTAAGGTTGGGCATGGTGTCAGGGTGACCCATGATGGTTAATCACACCCTTATATATCCATCGTATGTGTGTTACATGAACTAGAGCTTTTAGCTTGGTCGCATGTAACCGTGTTTATTTATTTGTATAGTTGCGTGATAGGAATTGGAAGCTGCGTTTTGAGCATTCAGGTGAGTTACATAGTCCCACTTTTTACATTGTTTTTAAGCTTGGGATGGAAATGATGCAAGTGTTGAAATATGTTTAAAATTATTGTGATTATGTGTTAGTGTAAATGCATGGACTATTATGTGACTAATGTGCGTTATATGCTACATGTTATGTGATGTGATATTGATGTGTGAGCTAAGTCAGGAGGATTTATTTGCGAGTATCTCTGGCCTGCTTAGTGGAAGGTATTGTTGTCTAGTCAGGAGGGTTACCTGCGGGTATTTCTGGTCTGAGCTAGAGGGAATGAGATTTGGTTATGTGATTTTGAGATGTTGCCTAGTCAGGAGGGTTACTTGCGAGTATCTTTAGTTTGAGGTAAAGGGTAAATGGAATTGGATTGATCCAAGAGCGATTGAGGTCGTCTGCTTGGTGTTTGATTGATTGGATTCGGATTGAATTGCATGTTTGCTTGTATGTTAATTAGCATAATTGTCATGCAAAAGTGTTGTTTTATAATGACAGTAATTCGGTTAATGATTTTGGTAACGGATTGATTATGTGTGTCTGAAAACCTATGTTTCTCACCAACCATTGTGTTGACGTATAAGCATCATTTTCAGGTATTCAGCAGGATGATATTAAAGTTAGGAAAAGTGGCTAGATGGACCGTAGGCAGCTGGCGAAGTTTAGTTATCTAGATTTTGTCATTTGTTTTGGATAATGAATGTTAATACTTTTGCTCTGTTAGGATGTATAAATGTTTACGTGTCATGACGTTGGCATGAACTGCCTTCATTTTAATGTCAGACGCCTTTCGAATTTTGTTGATATGTTTGGGTATTTTCATGACACTGCGTGTCTATACCGTGTATTTTATGCATGTTTTAGTTTCTCTATATAGACGCTAATGTGTTGTGATGATTCCTTTTCTCGTCGCGCCTCGCATTTCCGCCTTGGTGGGATGTGACTGATTGGTATCAGAGCCAATGGTTATAGAGAAGTATGTGGTTGAGCCTAGACTATAACCTAGGGGTCCTTCATGTAGATGCATTTAGGGCTTAAGTGTTTGATTCTATAACTGCTATGCTTTCCCTCTATTCTTACACAGCTTATATATCTCGTATTTTGCTAAGTTATCATTTTAGTTATTTTGCCTACCATTATTTGATATGACATATCTTACTTTCTTTTGGGTACGTAACGTCTTGCATGAGTTTTCTTGTACGAGTTCGTTTGATTTTATTTTGAGTATATGGTTTCTGGTATTTTCTTTTGTTTTCAAACAATAAAATTGTGTTAGAGTCTGTACGGTGTTTTACGATCTCTTTTGATATTATGGTGTCCTTTGTTTGAGTAACCTATTTTATAATTGATGTCTAATTATAAAAACTCTTTGGAAGTATTGTGTTGGTGTTTAGAGAAAACTGTGTTTAAAATAATCTTTGTAAATAGAATATGTTAAATGGCCTATGCAAATAGGATATGAAAAATGTTGAGTGGTTAAATAAAATTTATATTATTATAAAAAGTAGGTTTAAAGTGATTCATAGTGGTAAGGTATGATACATCATTAAATAACCATCTCTAGATTTTTATGACAACCTGAACGAATTTTATAAGATTATATTTAAGACAATTTTATTTATTCCTTAAAATGATTTTTTTACTTAAAGTGACTTTTTTAATTTTAAATTGATTTTTATAAAAACTATAACATCCCGCTCCGATAAAGAGACCAAGAGTCACATTATGGAGTCATATCAGAACATATAAATACAAGCGGAAGACTTTATTAAATATAATTTTACTAGTCAATGTAACCCATAAATGACTTTCAAAAGTATTAAATTCTAACAAAGTCTAAATGAAAACGAGATCATCTAAAACGGATATAATGTCTTTAAACATAAAATCCATAAAAACAAAGGAAATCTATCAAGGGTCGGTCCTCTAAAAGTTTCCTACTCTCAACACTCAAATCCTAGCTTC
Organism: Tanacetum coccineum; assembly: GCA_026074375.1. Lineage (NCBI taxonomy): Eukaryota > Viridiplantae > Streptophyta > Magnoliopsida > Asterales > Asteraceae > Tanacetum > Tanacetum coccineum. The sequence continues at coordinate 37,297 of BQNB010038187.1, read as the reverse complement.
TCGCTTATTACATGCCATAGGAAAAAAAATGCGGCTGAGCTAACGCTCAGTGAACAGATATAATAATAAAAAGGTAATAAGACAAAAGAATAAATGAAACGAATCATGAGAACCTGCTAAACAAATATCATACAAAATATGAATCAAATGAATAAGAATCAAGAACAACAAAGGAATGCCCACGAGCTCAGATAAAAGTCTAAATATGATACATGAATAGTCTCCTAAAACTTATATATAAGTCATATAGCCACCATAATAAGTTATACCATGATTTGCAAAATCCTGATGTACAAATGTGATAATGGGGTGTATTAGCACACACACAACACATTCACCTGTCACCTGAACTGAACGGAACAAAGTACCTAGGATGCATCTATACGCTCCTTGCAAAACAAAGTCATATCCATATACATAAGTACAAAGACGAGTATACATACATATGTAAGCTAATAATAATTAAAGACCATCATTCAAAAGGCAACGCCGTGGACTAATCACACCGCCATAGATAGTGTCATGCCATTGGTGCATCAATTACATGGTCATGGTACCTGCATGACAAGTTCAAATAGCTTAGGCAAAGATTTAAGCAAACTGAACAAGTTACCAAAAATTAAATCAAGATAACGGATTTGATATCATATTTAAACAAAGATCAAAGGAATCATAAATGCGAATATCGAATCGAACAAATTATCAATGAATATCAATGAGTCATGAGTACGGATAGCAAATCAAACAAAATATCGAACGAATCAAAGTAGCAAAAATAAATGAGAATCAAGACATTAGTAAAGAGAAGTAGGTATTAAGAATATCCGTACAAATAATTGAAGCATAAAGAGAGAGTAGATATATCTGTACCTTAGCCGATCACCCACGACTAAACTAAGTCTGAACTTATTTTCCCATCATCAAATGATCATCTACAACGGATAAACAGGTGGTTTTATTATTAATCTTTGAACTAAAATTGTGTATCTTGGATTCATTACTAATTACTAGCACACTCTATTTGTTTTCAAGACGTCAGCTCATCTCAATTCCAATTTACACTTTCAAGTAACCTACATTATAGAATAAAATGATCACATGTAGATGATTTTGTCTTTAACATATTATTATCTGCTTAACAAATGATTTGCATTGGCGACCTATAATAAAATGTAGTCTTTATTCCTAAAATTCCAGTTTAGTTGTTAAAGATTCTAACGTTAAGATATTTACACATTTTCATGTCATACAGGGTTATTAGTTCCATAGACGATAAAACTTTCATCTTATTGGTCCATAGTAAGTTGAATTATTGATTATGATTCTTATATATTTATACCACCTCATATCAGCATTTGCATAGATTTCAATATTTAACATGCTACTGATCATGTGTAGCGTTTGATTTTAGTACACAAGATTTCTTTCTTATCATATCTTCCATTTTACTAATAAAGCACACGTTTAGATCTTGCCATCGATAACTACACATGTTCATGAAATTTATAGTTTTTACTATCATATATATATATGTAGTCTTCGTCTATGCTAAACATGTACCAACAGATTAGTTCAAATTATGTTTACCTCAAAATTACACGTGAAGAGATGGAAACCGAACAAGAACACGAATGCTATAAATAAACAAGGCACGCTCGAACCCAATACTCCAAACGTATACGACAGCTTACATGCACGTACAGATCACGAACCTACACACGATCCTGGTCTAATCTCCTGTTAACGAACCCAATGTAGTGTAACCCCGAACCAAATTTAGTCTAACGGACACCAACCTGAACCGAACCTACACACGAACCCGGTCTAATCTCCTGTTAACGAACCTAATGTCGTGTAACCCCGAACCAAATTTAGTCTAACGGACACCAACCTGAACCGAACTCGAACTAGAACAAATGAAACTAAAACTTGGAAACGTGCTCAAGTATACGAACATAAAGCGAACAAGATCAACGTCGACGTGAAACCAAACTTGGGTTCTGTCGCCCTACCATCCTTCTTGAGTATGCAGACTTGTTTGTGATTATGAGTATAAGGAAGATGTTGTTAAATAGTTTTCTTTGCCAGCAATCACGCCATAATAAGCGGAAATTTTGGAGAATATTTGACAAAGGCTCGTGTATAATCGGCATGCATATCAATTACTGATTTTTCAGTTATCGACATTTATGAAGGAGCTAATTTTGTTATATATTGGCATTTATGATGGAGCGTTTTATTTATGAACTATCTCCTTGTGTTATCATAGTGAAAGTTGACTTTATAGAGATATGCATGAACTAATCTACCGAATAAAATGGGATTTGTAGAAGATTTTCTTGATGACTAATTAATTCTCATCTTGACTAAGTCATTTACAATATTCCAATAGATATAAACGGTTTACATTATAACTATAAAACCTTTTGTTTTTCATAGTAAACCTCTATCAAAACGTTAAGCCTTGTGACAATAATATATTAATCAAGTGTCCATAGCATTAATATTTAATAAATAGTGATGTTCATCAAGACACTGACATTAAGTTTACGTTACAACATTGAAATATATAGATATGGAAAACTTGTTGGACCACTTTGGGTTGTCTATTTTGCTTTGTATTAATTGTTTAACCCTATAACCATTTAAATGTTGCTCCATAACAAAACTAATTGGCAGTTTAGTTAACTAAACTTCTCCTTCAAAAGCCATAAAAAGTAAGAAGTATGCATACATAATATTGATATAGATATTATTTGTTTTACTTCACTACTCCTTAATATTTCATTTTTGAAAACGTAGCATAGAAATAACAAGCCATATTATTAGTTTGATCATAACCATATTTATGTAATTATTGCTAGATTATTTTAGGGGTATTATAATTCTGCCACCCTTAAAAATAATAATTTCGTCCCCGAAAATAATAGGTAATAACTAATGGAAAGATTGAGAGCGTCCCTTTATGATTCATTTTTTAAACGGTTGTGTATATATTACTAAAATATTGAAATTTTTTGGGTGTTATAGATTTACCCTCCTTAAAAAAATTTCGACCGTGAAATTTAAGCAAGAACTTACAAGACGAAGACACTTTTTTCTCATGACGATTGCTTCATCTCCAAAATTATCCCACGTTAAGAGAAACATATTACTTCAATAGAGTGTAGAATTCTCTGCGTGGTTACTTTCCATGTTCATGGCTCATAAAAAGTGACAGATGCGACGTCTCAAAAGGTAAGTACATAACTCGTCATTAGTATGAGTTTCTTTTCTTACTTTTTTTAAGGGTATTAACTCATGAGAATTTTGATGTGCTTAGAGATGACAAAATGAGCTTGACCACTAAATCGCCGAACAATTTCAAAATAAGATTATCTTCAAACTAATTCTTTAGACAAGATAAATTAGGAAGCCCTCTAGCTACAATCCACGTTGCTTTTGTTGAAAGTGCACAACACTCTCGATGACGATCTACAAGTCTCCTTCACGACGATCTATAGTACTTTACTAAAGATTAACAAAACATCATATTATACGTTCGCGAAACTTAGTCGACCTATGCAATAACTTATGTAGTGAGAAAAAAATCGAGATAACAAATTGAATCTGTTGATTCCGAACAATCTTCCAACTATCATTGATTCAAAGAATACTGATAATCAGGCAAACTCCAACAATCGTTGATTCAAACGAATATCGATTATTAAGAGAACCTTAGCAAAAACCGCCAAGAATAAAGCAAAAACTTTTTTTTATTAAAACTCAAAGATATCCCAACATAAGAAAAGACCTAATATTTATAGGAAAACTAACACAACATAATTTCAAGGAAACCTAACCTTAGCTGATCAATGTGCTTACGCTGCACAGTCTGATATATTTCTTAATGTACGGAAAGAATGAACTTGCAAGAGACTCAACTAAAATGAGGCATACGGAAACGAATGTCCTATAATATACTCTACCCAATCCTCACCGGCCATAACTTAAGTTGACGAAAGCTAGCGCAAATCCTCAGAGATCATAACTTATATACTAGCATGTCAAAACCTAGAGCCAATCATCACAGGTCATAACTTAGATACTACAGGTCGGGGCCTATACCTCTAATACCATTATTGTAACATCCCGATCCGATAAAGAGACCAAGAGTCACATTATGGTGTCATATCAGAACATATAAACGCAAGCGGAAGACTTTATTAAATAAAAATACTAAGTCATGTAACAAAATGACTTCCAAAAGTATTAAATTCCAACAAAGTCTAAATGAAAAGAGATCATCAAACGAAATAAGTCTTAAACATAAATCCAAACAAAGGAAATCTATCAAGGGTCGGTCCTCTAAAAGCTTCCTACTCTCAAAACTCAAATTCCAGCTTCCCGCTTATTACCTGTGGCAGGAAAAGAAAATGCGGCTGAGCTAACGCTTAGTGAACAGATATAATAATAAAAAGGTAATAAGATAAAAGAATTAATGAAACGAATCACGAGAACCTGCTAAACAAATATCATATGAAATATGAATCAAATGAATAAGAATCAAGATCAACAAAGGAATGCCCACGAGCTCAGATAAAAGTCTAAACAAGATACATGAATAGAGCCTAAACAAATATAATCATATAGCCACATAATAAGTTATACAAAGGATTTTCAGCTCCCGATGTACCAAATGTGATATGGGGTGTATAGCACACACACAACCATTCACCTGAACTGAACGGAACAAAGTACCTAGGATGCATCCATACGCTCCCTGCAAAACAAAGTCATATCCATATACACAAGTACAATGACGAGTATACATACATATGTAAGCTAATAATAATCAAAGGCCATCATTCAAAAGGGAACGCCGTGGACTAATCACACCGCCACAGATAGTGTCATGCCATTGGTGCATCAATGACATGGTCATGGTACCTCCATGACTAGTTCAAATAGCTCGGGCAAAGATTTAAGCAAACTGAACAAGTTACCAATAATTCAATCAAGATAACGGATCTAATATCATATTCAAACAAAGATCAAAGGAATCATGAATGCGAATATCAAATCAAACAGAATATCAACGAATATCAATGAGTCATGAGTACGGATAGCAAATCAGACGGAATATCAAACGAATCAAAGTAGCTAAAACAAATGAGAATCAAGTCATGAGGTGTCCTTACTAAAAGGACGGAATATCTGTACCTTAACAAACACGCAACGGAGAGAAAGAACACAAAGACAAGAGATCACTCCCTCTTCACCGAATCTACAAGAATCCATGATTACATATCATTATATATCTTATTTTATATGTTCATTGCTAAATCTTACTACTTATAGCACTTAATGAAACCTAATTAGGGTTTTCTTAATTTTCAGAATCTGTGAACTTTTTAAGAGTTGGTTTCCAATTTTATAGACCTATTAAACGACCTCCTAAAACTAATTACTAGCACACTCTATTCATTTTCAAGACGTCAGCTACCTCAATTCCAATTTACACTTTCAAGTAACCTACATTATAGAATAAAATGATCACATGTAGATGATTTTGTCTTTAACATATTATTATCTGCTTAACAAATGATTTGCATTGGTGACCTATAATAAAATGTAGTATTTATTTCTAAAATTCCAGTTTAGTTGTTAAAGATTCTAACGTTAAGATATTTACACATTTTCATGTCATATAGGGTTATTAGTTCCATAGACGATAAAACTTTCATCTTATTGGTCCATAGTAAGTTGAATTATTGATTATGATTCTTATATATTTATACCACCTCATATCAGCATTTACATAGATTTCAATATTTAACATGATACTGATCATGTGTAGCGTTTGATTTTAGTACACAAGATTTCTTTCTTATCATATCTTCCATTTTACTAATAAAGCACACGTTTAGATCTTGCCATCGATAACTACACATGTTCAAGAAATTTATAGTTTTTACTATCATATATATATATATATATATATATATACATATATATACATATATATATACACATATATATATATATATACACATATATATATATATATACACATATATATATATATATACACATATATATATATATATACACATATATATATATATATACACATATATATATATATATATATATATATATATATACACATATATATATATATATATACACATATATACATATATATACACATATATACATATATATATATATATATATATATATATATATATATATATATATATATGTATATATGTATATATATATATATATATATATGTATATATATATAGTTAGGATCAAATATAAAGTTTTCTTAAAATAAGAAGGATAAGATGTAACTATAACTGCATATTCGAGATGCACCGACTTAAATTAGATGCATCTCTATAATCTTACATGCATTATAACGCATCATAATGTGTTTTGTAGCTTTTAATTAGATGCATATACGTATATTAGATGCATTTTATTTTTTCTCTTGTTTTTTGTTCCTCTGCATGTGCCAAAATCATGAAAATCAATTTGCACCATCTACGCATCAAATTAACGTTTGAAAATCAAAATGGTGCATCAAAATGAATAAAAATGTATCTAATGCAAGTCGTTGCATCTCTAATGTGTGGTTTTAGTCACTTCTCACCACTTCTTATGTAATTTACTTCTCACTGGATCCCTACTATATATATATGTAGTCTTCGTCTATGCTAAACATGTACTAACAGATAGTTCAAATTATGTTTACCTCAAGGCTACACGTGAAGAGATGGAAACCGAACAAGAACACGAATGCTTTAAATAAACGAGGCACGCTCGAACCCAATACTCTAAACATATACGACAGCTTACATGCATGTACAGATCACGAACCTACACACGAACCCGGTCTAATCTCCTGTTAACGAACCCAATGCCGTGTAACCCGAACCAAATTTAGTTTAACGGACACCAACCAGAACCGAACTCGAACTAGAACAAATGAAACTAAAACTTGGAAACGTGCTTATGTATACGAACATAAAGCGAACAAGATCAATGTCGACGTGAAACCAAACTTGGGTTCTGTCGCCCTACCATCCTTCTTGAGTATGCAGACTTGTTTGTGATTACTATGAGTATAAGGAAGACGTTGTTAAATAGTTTTCTTTGCCAGCAATCACGCCATAATAAGCGGAAATTTTGGAGAATATTTGATAAAGGCTCGTGTATAATCGGCATGCATATCAATTACCTGATTTTTCAGTTATCGACATTTATGAAGGAGCTAATTTTGTTATATATTGGCATTTATGATGGAGCGTTTTTTATTTATAACTAACTCCTTGTGGTTTATCATAGAGAAAGGGTATTGGTTGACTTTATAAGATATGCATGAACTAAATCTTAGCCAGAATAAAATGGGATTTGTAGAAGTTTTGCTTGATGACTATTAATTCTCATCTTGACTAATGGTCATTTACAATATTCCAAAAGATATAAACGGTTTTAAACATAGAGACTAGAAAACCTTTTGTTTTTCCATAGTAAACCTCAATCAAAACGTAAAGCCCTTGGACAATAATATAATTATCAAGTTTCCCAGAAGCAATTAATATTGAATTAAAAGTGGGATGTTCATCAAGACACTGACATTAAGTTTACGTTACAACATTGAAATATATAGATATGGAAAACTTGTTGGACCACTTTGGGTTGTCTATTTTGCTTTGTATTAATTGTTTAACCCTATAACCATTTAAATGTTGCTCCATAACAAAACTAATTGGCAGTTTAGTTAACTAAACTTCTCCTTCAAAAGCCATAAAAAGTAAGAAGTATGCATACATAATATTGATATAGATATTATTTGTTTTACTTCACTACTCCTTAATATTTCATTTTTGAAAACGTAGCATAGAAATAACAAGCCATATTATTAGTTTGATCATAACCATATTTATGTAATTATTGCTAGATTATTTTAGGGGTATTATAATTCTGCCACCCTTAAAAATAATAATTTCGTCCCCGAAAATAATAGGTAATAACTAATGGAAAGATTGAGAGCGTCCCTTTATGATTCATTTTTTAAACGGTTGTGTATATATTACTAAAATATTGAAATTTTTTTGGTGGTATAGATTTACCCTCCTTAAAAAAATTTCGACCGTGAAATTTAAGCAAGAACTTACAAGACGAAGACATTTTTTTCTCATGACGATTGCTTCATCTCCAAAATTATCCCACGTTAAGAGAAACATATTACTTCAATAGAGTGTAGAATTCTCTGCGTGGTTACTTTCCATGTTCATGGCTCATAAAAAGTGACAGATGCGACGTCTCAAAAGGTAAGTACATAACTCGTCATTAGTATGAGTTTCTTTTCTTACTTTTTTTAAGGGTATTAACTCATGAGAATTTTGATGTGCTTAGAGATGACAAAATGAGCTTGACCACTAAATCGCCGAACAATTTCAAAATAAGATTATCTTCAAACTAATTCTTTAGACAAGATAAATTAGGAAGCCCTCTAGCTACAATCCACGTTGCTTTTGTTGAAAGTGCACAACACTCTCGATGACGATCTACAAGTCTCCTTCACGACGATCTATAGTACTTTACTAAAGATTAACAAAACATCATATTATACGTTCGCGAAACTTAGTCGACCTATGCAATAACTTATGTAGTGAGAAAAAAATCGAGATAACAAATTGAATCTGTTGATTCCGAACAATCTTCCAACTATCATTGATTCAAAGAATACTGATAATCAGGCAAACTCCAACAATCGTTGATTCAAACGAATATCGATTATTAAGAGAACCTTAGCAAAAACCGCCAAGAATAAAGCAAAAACTTTTTTTTATTAAAACTCAAAGATATCCCAACATAAGAAAAGACCTAATATTTATAGGAAAACTAACACAACATAATTTCAAGGAAACCTAACCTTAGCTGATCAATGTGCTTACGCTGCACAGTCTGATATATTTCTTAATGTACGGAAAGAATGAACTTGCAAGAGACTCAACTAAAATGAGGCATACGGAAACGAATGTCCTATAATATACTCTACCCAATCCTCACCGGCCATAACTTAAGTTGACGAAAGCTAGCGCAAATCCTCAGAGATCATAACTTATATACTAGCTTGTCATAACCTAGAATCTCAATCAAGCACAGGTCATATCTTAGATACTTAGCAGGTCCGGGGCCTATACCTAATACCATTATTGTAACATCGCGATCCGTAAAGAGTACAAAGTCACATATGGAGTCAAATCAAACATAGTAAACGCAAGCGGAAGACTTTATTAAATAAAAATACTAAGTCATGTAACAAAATGACTTCCAAAAGTATTAAATTCCAACAAAGTCTAAATGAAAAGAGATCATCAAACGAAATAAGTCTTAAACATAAATCCAAACAAAGGAAATCTATCAAGGGTCGGTCCTCTAAAAGCTTCCTACTCTCAAAACTCAAATTCCAGCTTCCCGCTTATTACCTGTGGCAGGAAAAGAAAATGCGGCTGAGCTAACGCTTAGTGAACAGATATAATAATAAAAAGGTAATAAGATAAAAGAATTAATGAAACGAATCACGAGAACCTGCTAAACAAATATCATATGAAATATGAATCAAATGAATAAGAATCAAGATCAACAAAGGAATGCCCACGAGCTCAGATAAAAGTCTAAACAAGATACATGAATAGAGCCTAAACAGATATAATCATATAGCCACATAATAAGTTATACAAAGGATTTTCAGCTCCCGATGTACCAAATGTGATATGGGGTGTATAGCACACACA
>BQNB010038187.1:0-22500 GCA_026074375.1 Tanacetum coccineum | reverse complement strand
ATCAGGGATGCATTTCCTCACATCACATCATACCGAGTCATCTGTCTCACCAACCAAAAAAAGACTGACTGACCAAGGGCTTGGATACAAGAAAATTCCATGTCATACCTAGATTGATTGCATGTTTATTGGGATAAGAAGAGAGGAGAAAAATCCTGTCATACTTGCAAAGCCTCCCGATATAGAAGTAATGGTAATCAATTGGGTAAAAGTTCAAACTCACATAAGTCTAAAAAGCCAGCAAAAGTCTTGCGTTATTTTCCTTTAATTCTGAGACTAAAAAGGCTATACAAGTGTGAGACAACTGCGAAGGATATGAGGTGGCATGACATGGGTCGAACAAAAGATGGGAAGTTAAGGCACCCAGGAGATGGTCTTGCTTGGAAGGCTTTTAATGACCGATATCTAAAATTTGCCTTGGATCCTCGTAGTGTAAGGCTTGGCCTTGCTAGTGACGGATGTAATCCTTTTCGTACGATGAGTCCAACTTTTTACAAGTCCTAAAAGATCTGAAAGTTCCTGATGGTTATTCTTTAAATATTTCAAGGGGTGTAAGCTTGAAGGATCAAAAGCTCTTCAACCTCAAGAGTCATGATGCCCATATTATGATGCAAGGCATTTTGGTTATTGTTCTAAAGGCTTCCATGCATTCACGAGCACAAACTCGAGTAGTCAAAGCAGTTGAGTAACATTATGTTCCCTTTTTTAAAAGGATAATGTTTCCTAAAGTTCTTGATCCTAGCGAATTAGACAAAATGGAGTATCAAGTGTGCGCGGACTTTTACGATTAACATTAATTTCCTCTATTTTCTTCACAATCATGGTTGACATTGACTAATCACTTGATATCAAGTTCCAATCTTGGTGGACCTGTACAATATAGATGGATGTGATCCGATTGAATGTAAACTTATGCATTAGAAATCATATGTTCGCAATAAGGCTCAACCCGAGGGCTCAATGGCAGAAGGTTATGTTAAGGATGAGTGTCTTACTTTTTGTTCAAGATACTTTGAAGGTGTACAGACTCCATTTAATCAACCTCCTAGGAATGACGAAACTATTTACAAGAAGGAGATGTACATGCTTAATTCTGGGGGGCGTAAATTAGGAAAGGTTGACATTCTTGAACTTGATTACACGTCACTAGCTCAAGCACATCGTTATGTGTTACTTAACCATAGTAAAATTCAACCTTGGTTTATGGCTGATCAATAGGTTCATAAATTCAGTATGTTAAACAAGGTCTGTATGATATGTTCTTGTACATTGGTCATATCATTTTCTCTCCTTCGAATATTAATGTCTGATATAAGCTTTTGCATTTATATCTGCAGGTTCTAGTTAGAGTTCTTGCCATTTATATTGATGAAGTAACAGGTCCCGGTGAGAATCTACGAGTTTTTCAGTTTCTTTCTACAATACTCATGTTCTCATAAATGTGCTGTCATAACTCCGGTCAGGTCCCTTTTACGCTTCATATCAGGCTATTTTTCAAAGAAAGGATACCATGTAAGTGGTTTGCGGTGGGGGTTCTACATTGCCGTGAAGATATTTCTAGTATATGTATTACCAATTATTTTACAAAAGGTCCCTAATGATAGGGGTTACTCCACCCTAGCATTGGACTGACTATCAAAAGCTGTGATGCATTTACTCGATAGTGTTTACCACAGATGTGATTTGATGTTGTCTTTATCTATTGTTAGCAATTTTTGATTCGTGTTAGGAGGAGATTGAAATAAGAGATGAGCATAGTTAGGATAAACTAGTTATTTCCAGGTTGCAACGTATTTTAATTGCCTCTGTGGAATTAGTCTATTTTTCGATGCTCTCATGTTTGCACTCTTTGTTAGTTACAACTAGATGAAGTTCAATTTGAATGTGATCTTTAGTTTTGTCTGCTTTAATGCTCTGTTTATGGAACAGATTTATAAGGCTCATTTGAGTATGGATACTCATAAATCTAATTTATTCTGTCATGGTTTTGAAACAGCTACTTGGAAGATGTTTAGGTCTAAAGCAACAATGGAACAACATGCAAAAAAGTATACACAAAATAAGAATAATTCCACACGCATGGAATCACATATGCAAACTATTGGTAACTTGCACGATGACTCACATCGCCCATCATCTTTTAGTCACACACTTTTTCGCCCACCTTTTTGTTCTACTATCCAACAAAACTTGTTTCCCATCGTCATCTTCTGCTGATTTCATCCTACAGTCCAATCCAACCACTTATAATCCAAATTTGTATGATTCTATGATTCACCATTCCACATCGTCATCATATTCTAAGCCAACAACATTTGAGCCTAAGTTGCACCAGTCCACATCATCATATTCTAAGCCAACGACATTTGAGCCTATGTTGCACCAGTCCACATCGTCATCATATTCTAAGCCATCGACATTTGAGCCTATGTTGCACCAGTCCACATCGTCATACATATTCTAAGCCATAGACATTGAGCCTATGTTGGCACGTGCCGTCCACATCCACAAAATCATATCAACCGTCTTCTCTAGACGTAGGTATTACTTCATTCTCCATCGTCTTTTCACTTAAACCAAGACGATGAAGATAAAGATGAAGATGAAGATGAAGATGAAATTGATGAGGAGTCAAAGGAGTAGAAATAGTTGTAATATAACATACTATTACGTTTAATATTATTATTATGCAAAATCAGCTGCAATAATTGGGGGATTTTTTTTGTAGAATATGGGAGTATTCTTAGGTACAAAAATTGTAAAGCTAACAGAGGGTGAAAAGGTTCTCGTTCATGTTAATGATTCTTTTCAACTAATAAAGGGTGCAGCAGGTGTGTGCACAAGGTTCATGACCATACTTTTGAGTAAACCCAATTTGTGTCCACCAGAAGCTAAAGATTGGAGAGAAATAAAAGCGCGCTGTGGTACATTGCTTTTGGGTGAACTTCGGGTAATTTCTTTTAAAACACTTACATTTTATTGTTCATAACAATGACGGTCATTAAATCCCCCTCTTTCTGGTATATTTATTGGCCAGCGAAAATTCAGTTGCCTCAATTAGTGATCTCGATGATGTACTTTTCTAAGTTTGGTGTTAAAACTTAGTTACACAAAGACATAGGTAAAAATTAAAGCAATTTCCGTTATCATCCAAAATTAGATGACAACAATGTTGGTGCACTTAATGGTAACTAAAAGAAACCTATACAGACGATCAGCTCATGCAAGCACTTGATCTGATTGATGCACCGCCAAACTTTCTTCATCACCAGTGGGAGTTATATAAAAGTAATCTTAGAACACCTTTGCCAAGTGTTTTGTACTGACTTTTTCTATGCTCGACTGAAATGTAGAAACTATCACAATAGGGGAAGAAAGCAAAATCTATTCAATTCATACTCACAACAACGGTGCCTCCTATTTTTGCGCAAAAACGAGACCGATTTGTGATACCCTGAACTATTCTATTTGTAAATATATGCATTTATACCAGGTGCATTACCATTATATATAATTGAACTATTTAGCTTAATGGGTATAGTTAGTTAGTTATATATAATTGATTTTGGAAGTGTATATGTAGTACACATGTGACAGATTGAGCCAGCTTGCATATGTAATGATAAATTTAGTAGGATTTTTTTGTTTGTAGTAGTTGTTTAAAGACATTAGATTGTAGACACACTTTTTTTATCAGGTTTCTTAAGCTTTCTGTAAACAAACTCTCCCTGATTCAAGTAACAAAATCCCTGAGTTTTAACCAAAACTAATCCATTTTTGAACTAGGTCATAAATTTGTTATACGGAATCGTTCAAAGAGTGATTTATGAACTGACACATTTCAAGAAGTTGATACTCATACGTGCCAATTTCTTCTTGAAAATAGTAAAAACGAAGCTGAAGAAAGTTGACATGTTTAGAGTCAAAGTCAGGGATAGGAGTACAGAACAAATGACCAAACTGATTAGATGCAGTCTCTATAAAAACTTAAGATTCATGCTCCCTATCCTTTGACACCCCCACTCATCCGAAAGTAAGGTTTAAACAAATGCCTCCCCAATTAGCTATTGTGTCATCAACCCTCCCCATTAGCTATCTGTAACGCATCATTTCAAAAAAGGTGCAAGTTTTGGATCTATACCTTTAGAAAGATGGGCGAAAAGAACCAACTCATAAACGGCCTCTTCTTTTTCAACACACAAAATATATTCGTGTATTCTGATGAGTTTGTATTTAATGTACAGAAAACGAAGCACAAGAGATCACCTAATAGGATTGAGTTTTTTGACTTGTCATATCAATCCAGAGACGGGTCATACATTCATGGCATGTCGAAGGATTTCATGGTATACATTTACAGAATTTATACATTTATTTATACTTTTTCTATATTTTTTATCTTATAATATTATGTCTTAGAGCGCGCACTTTGAAGAAATGACTAGCAGAGTATTATAGAAATTAGCAGAGATCAAGACCTGATTATAATGAAGTCCAGCAGAGATTGCAGATGCTAGTAAATTGTATGGATCTTTAATAGACCTGATAAGCCTGGACAAGCACTTGGTTATGGAACTGGAGTTACAAAATCTAAAGTCACCAAGTTAAGTTTGGATTTTAGAAGGTCAAGAAAAGAAAGCTTAGTGAATCAAAACCGTCTACTGTTAGAAAAACTTGATTCACAAGGTAGGAGAATATAGTCACAAAACAATCAAATCAAACTATGAGCAAAGAACTTATTAACATAGAGGGGAGCAGAATGTTTTAACGACTGCATTAAAAGGCGTATATCTTGCTGGAGCATCCAAAGATATGTTCTTTCAAGAGACATCTGATGACGTACATGTTAGACTTTAAGACTTGCTTTCTCATTTTTTTTCTTCATTTTTTTTAACTTTCATTATTTTGAATGATCGTATATGATATTCATATTTGTGATTAGGAGGAACAACAACAACAACAGCAGCGCCAACACAATTTAAATAATTTGTGGCAAAGTTTATGGCAATCTAGTGAGCAAACACCTCTGAGTTCAAATGAGCAGGTATCACAATCATCTCAAGGGCAAGCAACACGTCAACAACAATCAGTTTTAAGGCAACAAAGACAACAAGGGCAAGCAACTCGACAACCAACACAGTTAGATTCAATGGGGCAGCAGGTGAATGCTACAAACATGCAACAAAACCCACTAACTGACAGCAAAAAATATGATTATCATCGGATATGCAGACAAGATTCGATGATTGTAACGAAAAATCAATTTGGTGTTGGTTTTAATTTGCATTATTCAAAAGAAACTATTAGTTGTTTTTTACATTACAAAAAAGTCTAATACTGTTTGAATCCAGGTTAGGCAAATCGATTAGATGAGTGGATCTTGGATCTTGAAGATGAAGAGGATGAGGACCTCATGGATCTAGGGTTAGTTATCCTTGTTCCAGAAAGTATAACTACACTTTATGAGTGTAGAGATTTTGACAATTTTCCACACTTATAAGTGTGAATATATAACAATGTTTCCTCACTTTTAATTGTAGACATTTTTTTTTCAATTTTGCCACACTTTTAGGTGTGGACATTCAAATAATCTTTCCACACTTTTAACTATAGACATTTAGATAATATTCCTACACTTATATGTGTAGGAAAAATTGTCACACCTATTATTGCCCTATATGAGCAAGTGTGGACTTTATAATTTTCCACATTTTTAACCGTGGATATTTGGCCTTTTAAATGTGGAGAATTTAACTAATGTTTTGTAGTGTACTGATTTGTCAGTTATCGATATTTATGAAGGAGCTAATTTTGTTATATATTGGCATTTATGATGGAGCATTTTATTTATGAACTATGTCCTTGTGTTATCATAGTGAAAGTTGACTTTATAGAGATATGCATGAACTAATCTACCGGATAAAATGGGATTTGGAGAAGATTTTCTTGATGACTAATTAATTCTCATCTTGACTAAGTCATTTACTATGTTCGAAAGATATAAACGGTTTACATTATAACTATAAAACCTTTTGTTTTCATAGTAAACCTCTATCAAAACGTAAAGCCTTGTGACAATAATATATTAATCAAGTGTCCATAGCATTAATATTTAATAAATAGTGATGTTCATCAAGACACTGACATTAATTTTACGTTACAACATTGAAATATATAGATATATATGGAAAACTTGTTAGACCCCTTTGGGTTGTTTGTTTTGCTTTGTATTGATTGTTTAACCCTATAACCATTTAAATAGTGCTCCATAACAAAACTAATTGGCAGTTTAGTTAACTAAACTTCTCCTTCAAAAGCCATAAAAAGTAAGAAGTATGCATACATAATATTGATATAGATATTATTTGTTTTACTTCACTACTCCATAATATTTCATTTTTGAAAACGTAGCATAGAAATAACAAGTCATATTATTAGTTTGATCATAACCATATTTATGTAATTATTGCTAGATTATTTTAGGGGTATTATAAAAACATTAATTAATTTGGTCTTTCGAGTAAAGTCGATAATTGGTATAAGAATTTTCATCTTTCGTATTGAATTTTTTTTATGTGTTCCTTTGTCATGGTACGCCTGTTGATTTTTTTTCGTTCGCGTGTTTACTCGGTGCATATACGTATCCTTTCTTTCAAAGGATTCTTATGTCATTTGATCCACATCTATTTGCATATGTGGAATCTCCTATATGCATTCTAGCCTTTGACTCGATATTCGTTTGTTATCCTATTCGATTGTCTGTAACCCTTGGAGTTCGTTGATACCATTGAGTGGAAGCTTTGATGTGATTATGGGAATGAACTGGTTGTCAAAGAGGAAGTTTGTGATAGTATGTCATGAGAAGGTGGTTAGGATACCGTTGGAAGGTGAAGAGATACTTCGGGTTCATGGTGAACATACTCAAGGAGTCGTAAAAACCTTAATGAACACAAAGGTAGGTGAATCAGAATTGAGTGATATTTCCGTCGTACGAGATTTTATTGATGTGTTTCCAGAAGACTTGTCAATGACCACCGCAGCGACATGTTGAGTTCCGTATAGACTTAGTTCCTGAAGCGACGCCGGTCGCGAAGTCTCCATATCGTTTGGCACCCTCAGAAAAGCAAGAATTGTCTGGGCAACTTCAAGAGTTGCAAGACAAGGGTTTCATATGACCTAGTCATTCGCCGTGGGGAGCACCTGTGTTATTCATAAAGAAGAAAGATGGATCTTTCCGTATGTGTATTGATCATTGGGGGTTGAACAAATTAACTATTAAAAAAACTGTTATCCACTCCCTAGGATTGATGACTTGTTTGAGCAGTTATGAGGAGCGTTTCCTTTCTTAAAGATACATTTTTGGTCAGGTTATCATCAGCTACGAGTGCATGAGGATGCCATTGCAAAGATCGTATTTTGAATGAGATACAGACATTCTGAGTCTACGGTTATACCTTTTGGGTTAACCAATACACCAGCGGTTTTCATAGACTTAATGAACCGGGATTGCAAACCGTACTTAGGTAGGTTTTTCATCGTATTCATTGAAGACATTCTGGCCAACTCAAAGTTGAAGGAGAAACATGAAGTTCATTTGAAGTTAGTGTTGGAGACACTGAGGAAAGAGAATTTGTATGCTAAGGTTTCTAAGTGTGAGTTTTGGTTGGAAGACGTGCATTTTCTTGGTCACGTGATCAACCATAACGTAGTCACGCAGAGACGAGTACAAGTGAGACATTGAGGAATTAGATGATTATTCTTAGGATTAACAGGTTACTACTGACGTTCATCGAGATTTTTTTTAAGATTGTTGAACCCCCTTACTTCCCTAACTAAGAGGAATCAGAAGCATGAATGGAGCGTAGAACAAGAAGAGACTTTTCAGACTTTGAAGAATGATTTGTGTGATACTTTGATAAAGCGAATGTAGTGGGTAATGCGTTGAGTAGAAAGGAGAGAGTGAAATCAAGACGAGTAAGAGGAATGATACTAGCAACCCAAAGTGAGGCGTTCAAGCAAGAGAACATACTCGCAGAAAGGCTACATGGTTTAGATCCACAGATGGAAAGAAAAGAAGACGAGAGTTTGTACTTTATAGATCGAATTTAGGTTCTATTAGTAGGAAGTGTAATGGATGAGGCCCATGCATCAAGATACTTGGTACATCCGAGAACGGATAAGACGTACTATAACCTTGGAGACATGTATTGGTGGCCACGTGTAGAAAAGGATTGTAATACCCCGAAAATCACAACAACGCAGCGGAATACCACTTGGGGTGCTACTTCATAATTCATACACACAAGTTATAGAAAACGACCTTAAAAGAGACATTTAATAAAATGTCACATTCGATTGAAATAAATCAGAGTAATTTCAGGTCCTAATAATTTCTTTTTAACAAAAGTTACAAGAGTTTAAACATGACTCCTTTGTATATTTTAATAATAAATGGTTGTCGAATGTGAAGAAAAAACAAGTCTTTAAAGTTTTGATATCCGCGCGACTCGAGTGCTCCCAATGCTCAGCTAGCAATATAATAACGTGAGAAAATACATGCAAAAACGTCAACAATAATGTTGGTGAATTCATAGGTTTAAGTAAAAGCAGTATTGAAATAATTCAAGTAAATATTTCAGTAAGAAAAGCAGCGCTACAACATTTCAAAGTATTATTTCCAAAATCCAAGTAGTGATTCGATAAATCAAGTAATATTCAATAGTGGACCAAAAGGTTTAAGATCAGCCAGCGATAGTATTTCATAGTATCATTCAACATTACCGCATTGAGCTCATGACACCGAAACCTTGACAATAACGCATATCAAATCCAAATGCAGTTGCCCTAGTACTAGGTATTATTGCCTCATACCTATGTTTCTCAATACAAATCGCCCGTTAAAAATGTGCTCGATAGAATTCGATTCAGACCTCGGACGGGGTTGTCAAACCCAATAGATCTATTAAATGTACTAGCGTTTACCCCTATAAGGAAATTAACGGTTCATAAAATTAGGGACTTTGGAAATAACGACTCATGCAGATAATTTCATAATCGGGTCAGGCATACCCTTGAAGCACTTGTGTTCCATTAGTAAAACAAATAATGTCTTCAAAACTCACGGTTTTGTAAATAGATTATCAATGATCTCAATCGTGTAGTAAGCAAATCAAGCTTTAATAAATTTATGAGTAAACAACCATGTATTAGAAATCATGTGGTAGACAAGTAAAAGCTTTAATAAAAACATTCATGTAGCGCTTATGTAGTAGAAATCAATAAGTTTACTAGTAAAACGAGCATGTATTGTCACCCCGAAAATAGTTATGAAAACCATTAAAAGAGAAAGGGTGAGGCTATGAACTCACCGTAAGTGGATGATCGAAGAGAAACCAACAATGAGAAGATGACTCCTAATATTAATCAAGACCTATAAAGCAAGTCGCGACTTAGAATGATATATGATATCATTATAATACAATAGTTATACAATACTAGTTAAAGAATCCGAAATATAAACAATATTGCACCAAGACTAAACCAAAGTGTTTTTATAAAGTATAATGATGTCTAACCTGTGGTCATATAAAAATAAACATCTACTAAGTCTCGCCCCTTAATTCCTATCTCAATCATACATGGTCATACCTTTCATTTTTCTAAACCTAGACGTAAAAGTCAATTTTCTGATTTTTGTCATTTTCAAAAGAGGATAAATCCTAAACCATAAAAGATATAGACATGAGGATTTCACCACTGGAAAGGCCTTGAAGTCTACTTTCCATAACATCAAGCCTCATATTCCAATTGTTTCCCAATTTTTAGAAAAGGACAATTTACTATCGCTAACTCAAAACAGAAAACTTCCTTTTGCAGAATTTAGCCACGATCACCGGACCATATCTCTCATTCTATAAAAGATATAAAGGTGAGGTTTTCACCCCTGGAAAACCACATGAATCTAGTTTTCAAAACATTAAGCCAATCATTCAACTCATTTACCAATCAACGAAGAAAAGGATAAGGGTTCGGCCGGTTTTGGGTTTAAGGGTGAAAAAGGAAAACAAATCATACTCTAATTAAAATTGGTAAAAGATATCTATCCTAAACCTTTTTGTAAACCTTATAAATACCAAAAACCCTTCCCCCCCTTGTTTTTGATTGTTCCAGCCGAATTTTATCAAAGGAGGAAGAAGAAAAAATATTTTTTTCAAGTTTGGTGATTTTTGTGTTCAAGATTCGAAGATTTAAGGTATAAATTATAATCCTTTGAGTTAATTATCATTAAAAACATGTAATAATTATTATGATGGATAATTAGGGTTTCATAACAACTGTAATTAATGATATAATTAACATGTTATAATGATTAGGGTTTAATTAGAAGCTTATGGGTGTAATTGGTTAAGCTTAATTCGCGTTAAAACTTGATTTAGGTTTGAGCATAATTTATGGTTGTGTTGTTTCGTGAATATCTAGAGGTTAGAAGCATGAATTGATGTGATTCCGGTGCCTATGATGTATCTCAGAAAGTCTAGTTTCCAGAACATCCGGCCTCAAAAGTTTTTAAGGTCGAGAAGTCATTCATATGTTGGTTACACCAAAAATGGTCAAAACAGTAAATACGGGTCAGATTTAGGTCAGATTACGAGGGGTAAAACCCTCACTTAAAATTTGAATTAGGATTATCCAACCTACAGGAGTTTAGTTCTATGTGTCTATTAAAAATCCCCCCAAATGAGAGCTTCTGATTTGGAGTCTAAGTATGATTTTTAGGTCCAAACTTTTTAGTGTTCGTTCAGATCCAAAAATGAGTAGTTAAAAGTTTGATTTTATTTGGGGCACTTAAGAGGGGATATAAATTAATTGAAAAATCTTGGAGATAGTAAACATCATAATATTTATGTTGATTTGGTAACAATTTATAAGGTGTGTAGGTTGTGGTTAGAAAACTGGTAAGTAACACTAAAATTCTGCATTTTCGGGTAAATTGTTGAACATTGAAAAAGTGTGTAAACGAATTGGTAAATGTTGGGCATGGTGCCGGGGTGACCCATGAGGGTAAATAAACACATTAGACATCCATCATATGATTGTTACATGGGCATAAGCATTTTGGCTTAGTCGTGTGTAACATGCATTTGTTTGTTTGTATAGTTGTGTGCAAGGAGTTTGAAAATTGCTTAAGCATCAGGTGAGTTTTATAGCCCTTTTTCTTATGTTCTTCTTGGGGTGAAACTGATGCTATGAGTTAAAATGTTTTAGTTACTATGATTAATGTGTTTAAATGAGCATGTGCTATACGAGCCTAGCGTATGTTATGTGCTACTTGTAATATATTGGTTGTTGTTGCTTGAGCGTGACCGTCTCAAGGGCATTGATGGATTGTTGTGCTTAAGCGTGCGTCTAAGGCAGTGATGGATTGTTGTGCTTGAGTGTGACCGTCCTAAGGCATTGTTAGGATTGTTGTAGTGAGCGTGATCGTCCTCTTTGTGGTGGATTGTTAGTTGTGTGGTCGATCATTATTGTTGGGGATTGTTGTTAGTGAGGTGATTGTCTCATTTTTGTGGTTTGGGATATGTTTAGTTTCTTTTGTTATGGTCAATGAGCGTGGAACGTCTCATTATGGATTGAATGTGATTGCTTGTTAGCTTTGTAGAATTAGTTCGTTGTATGTCCTGCTTGCTATGTTTTATTGTATCACGTGATTTCAAGCGAGTTATTGGAGTGTCTTAAACCTATGCTCTCACCAACTTATGTTAACGTTTTAAGCATCTTTTTTCAGTGTGAGCCATCATGGGAATAAGATAGAGAGAAGTGGCTAGAAAGAGACCGTAGGATGTCATGGAGTTTATTGCTTTATTGTCTTGAATTTTGCATTGTTTGGATTATGGATAATTGTTGCATGTCTTTCTATTGGCGAGAACTTTTGTTTCATCAATAAAAACGCCTTTTGGATTTTGGTTAGTTTTATGGGTAT
Source organism: Tanacetum coccineum (assembly GCA_026074375.1). Taxonomy (NCBI): domain Eukaryota; kingdom Viridiplantae; phylum Streptophyta; class Magnoliopsida; order Asterales; family Asteraceae; genus Tanacetum; species Tanacetum coccineum. The sequence goes on along the minus strand of BQNB010038187.1, from coordinate 10,520 downwards.
TGTTATGACACTGTGTGTCTATGCTTTATTTATGTTATTTCATTAGAATCTTCTGTATAGACGCCATTGTGTTGTGTTGATATCCTTTCTCGGTTACGCCTCTGTTTTCGCCCTTGGCTGGGTGTGACAGGATCTAGCTTATACTACTTTATAGTTTTGACTAAATAAGCTACTAAAATCTTTTTAAAAGTATTTGTAACTCAAATGCTTAATGAAAAAGCTGCCTATGCATTTTTACCTAACTTTTGGTTTTTGAATGAAAAGACAAAAAAACTAAATTGCAGATCTAAAACAAGTATTTAAATAAGCTTTTTAACTCAAATAAGTCTTAATCTAACTAGAATAGCCTAAAATCTAATTGTGCACAAAAAATCAAAAGCTAACAACTACTTTACCTATCTGAATTTTTAAGCTAGAAAAGGCTATTTGGCTTTTTATAATTGCTGATGCACTTGACACTTTTTATAGCCTAAGCTATTACATAACTTATGCCTAGGACCTAAAGTACTTGCTTCTACAGCTTTAAACACTAAAGATTAAAGCAATATGTGCAAGAATCTAACTAGATACAGACTTAAGCTAGGAAATGTTATGAGCATGACCTACTGAAACAGTTTTACAAAATCATGATCACTTATCAAATTAAACTATCAAGGCCTTAAAACTTTGCTTCATAAAACTTAAAATTTGAAGTTAAGATTGGATTAAAGACCATAGGAGTTATGACAGGTATAACTATTAGTTACTACTGCCATAAGCCAAACACCCCTTTAAATCCTTTAACCTCATTTTTGGCTTATGAAAATGAATTTTAAGATACAAGTTGCAAATACCAGATGTCAAATAGCTTATAACAAACCTATTGAGCAAATCTAAGCAGACAATAAGCCAGAGCAATAAGCTGATATAGCTCTCACTTATTTTTGGTTTTTAACTATTTTAAGACAAATAAGTGCAAACTAAGATCTTAAACTAACAAGCAAACATATTGAGCATTAATCATCAAATAAGCTAATCTAAACAGAAATAAGCTATTATTAAACAGTAATAAGCTAAAATGCAATTTTAAACTTCAAAATGTAAAGAGAGGACTTACAACTGCCTTTGCACAGAACAAGGCTTTAAATGCTCTTTTGAGCTATCAACAAGCTCCAGCTTATCAAATGATAAGCTGGTAGGGTCCTGGAAGCCCATCCCTTATTGGCTTCCCTTCCATATTTAGCTGAGGTATTTTGATTGTGAAGATTTGAGTAATAAAACTCAGTTAAGCTTTTGTGAGCTTAACTGAGTTAATAACTAGCTTATGAGTTGATTTAAGAGCTTAATGAGCTTATGTGAACAAAGACTGCTTATCAAATTGTATTCGAATTAAGTAAAACATTAAGGTAAACAAATGAACAATATTCAAATACAACTTTTTATTAATTGAAGACTAGTTACAAGCTGAAATGAAAATTCATAGTAAAGTGATAGCTAAAACGATTGAAAGAAAAATTACATAAGCTAATTCTACAAAGCTATTCTCTAAAAACTACTCTAGATTCCTTTGTGAGTGAGGAGGTGAGATCTTATGTATAGGAGATAAGGGAAAGCTTCCAGGTCTTCAACACCTCCAATGATCTCCGCCTTTTATTCCTTGCAATCATTGGATCTTCAAGTTTCACGTTGGATATTTTGTGATCCACACGGAATTGCAGCGTGGCATTCCTTGTGTCCTGAGGCTTGTGCTTCTTTGGGTTGTTTTTGTGTATATTTCTTCAAGCATGATATACGTGTGTTTCTTTTGAGACCCGCGTGTCATTCTTTTGACAGAGCTAGCCAATCAAAGACGTTTGATGACGTTTTTCTTTGCTGAGGTGTAGCTTAGTACTAAGAATCTTCTGATCACGTTATTAATTGAAAGGGTGTGGGTTAATTGCATTTAATTTGAGTTGGGTAAAGTGGGGGAGACAGTGAACAGTAAAAACTGTTTTTTCCCGCCCCCCAAATGTTATACGTTTTGTGTTTGACCCGGAAAATGGGTGTTTGACCTGGGCTCGGGTATAAAAAAAGAAAATTGGGCCGGGGGTTATGATTTGGGCTTGGTTTAGGGATTTAAGGGTTCTAGTTATAAAGAAATAATGACCGTTAGTCTTTATAATAAAAAGACTAACGGTGTTTAAGTTTTACGGACTTATTGTGAAATTGGTTTAAACATTTAAGGCTCATCTTAGGTATTTTGTGGGTTTTTGTCTTTTTGTGACTATTTGTCCTTTTGCTTTCATTCTCCGGCTCTTGCTTGCAACTTTTCAATTCCTGTGTCCGTGTTTGTCCAGTTTTGACCGTTTTCTTGTGATTTTTGCAATATCCGTACCTATACATCACAAATGACAAAACAAGCAATTATTCAAGCATAATTTGTCTCATTTTAGGGCCTTTTGGTATAAAAAGGATTATGTTATTTCTCAATATCGAAAGTCCCCAAACTAAGTGAATTGTCGTGTCCTCGCAATGTTATTATGTTTAAAACCAAATGCCTTAAAAATTCCCCAACTAAATCTTTGAAAAGTAGCAAGACTTTTGTAGGGAGAGTAAGAAAATCACAAGCTTTAAAATTCCCATTTTCCCATTTTTCAAAACTTTTTCCATTTTATGATTTTTTTAAATGAAAATCAACTAGAATATTCTGACTTTCGTTATTTCCATAACCGTTAGGGATCATAGAACAAGATGCTTTCGAGCAAGATTGCCCCTAAAAAGGGTTAAATTCATGTCCCCACTTTTCACTCGCTCCAAACCAAGCTTAAAAATGAACATCATCGCTAATATCAGTTTAGATGCTAAAACAATACTCATATTGACCAAATTGTGAACTTTTTCGATCCCGACATATATTTTATATCTTAGTTGAATGTGCTATTTTGAATTTCAACTATGGATCAACGTTTTGCAAAATTCTAATGTTTCACGTTCCACCGAGAATAATGAGTTTAAAGGCGAGATCATCCCATGTAGCGACTTTCGTCTCGGCAATCCCAACTTGCGCTGAAGTGACCAGGGCTTTGGACACCCCACAGAGGACTAGTACGGGACTCAAGACCGTAGGTTTCAAAACTCCCGGTTTCTCGGATATACATAGCTTATTTAAAAACTTAAAATGAATAGTCAAGTTCAATAGCTTATTTAATTAACAAATAAGAGATCTATTTATTAATTTCAAACTTAATTATAAACATACATTTTATGCAATTGTAACCCTCGACCTTTTAGAAGGCTGCAACAATGGTTGTGAGCCGGCAAGATGCAGCAAACTTTTATCAGTCTCGGATTTTTATTCTTATTATGGGCTTTCTTTAGAAGGCTGTAACATCAGTTGTGAGCCGGCAAGATACAGCAAACTTTTATCAGCCCACAGTTTATAATTATTCTTTATTATATTTTTTCATTTTTCATCATTTCAATTTTTTTGTCATTTTATTATATATAAAGAATACTTTTCTCTTTTTTGATAAAAAATTTTTTTTTCAAGTATAAGTTTTTTTTTTTTTTTAAACTAAGACTAATTTTTTGCTATATAATACATAATAAATTGTGATTTAAGGTTAATCTTCCCAAAAACAGCGAAAACCTATTATTAATCCGGTTAGGAGCTTATGGGAGAAAAAGCCACAAATTACATACATGTGCTCTTAAGATTTCTAAATAATCCTTGTTTAGCATCCCACTCATACTTAAAGCTATCAATTTGTCATTATTCGCGGAATTTCCGTGAACGCTTGGCCTAAAAGTTAAGGAACAAGCTAGAGCTCAACACGCTCGATCGGGTCAAAATTTATTCTTATTCTACCCAGTAGGAAAGTCAAAATTGTGACAAAACACTTATTTTATTTTTGAAATTTTTAATTTTTTTCATTTTTTTAAAAAAAATTTGTGGGAAAATGGGGTACGTGAAAACAACGGGCAAAGGTAGCTCAGATCATATCGAAGATATACTACCCCATACTAAAATTAAACATTGTCCTCAATGTTTTCTAGCTTAAGGCTCAAACCCCATACTAGAACTCAAAAAGTCGAATGCATAATCCAAGAATGAAGAGGGTATCACAAAAATCTCAAGCCGTTTATCAAGTATGCTAAAAGATAAATGTTAGTCGATAATAATCTAGGATATCGGATTTCCCCAAACTAATGGCAAGCAAAGGCTAGGAAGCTCGAGTGGACCGGGACAAAACACCGAACACGAGAGTCTTTAGAAAATTTGGGTCAATCCTACAAACAATCACAAGCACAAACAACAAGAATCGGAAAAGTACAAGCCTCCTCACATCACATTAGAAATAAGAAAGAAAATAGAAGGATAAGCATGGGGTGCCTCCCACGAAGCGCTTTGTTTTTGGTAACCGAGTCACATAGCTTGACTCGATCCCCAAATTCATTCGTCCTTGGGGATGAAACAAGTGGCAAGAAACAAAATTCATTGAAACATTTAATGCAAACAGCTTTGAGAAGAAAATTGAAAAGCGAAGATGCCGGGGTCAAAAATGGTGTCCTCATTCCCGAAGGAGAAAAGAAAGTTCACATGATGAGTAAAAAGGATTTGGACAACAATTGTGAAGAAAAGATAATGGTGGTCCTTAGATGATAATCTTTAACACGATGGAGAATAAGTTTTCTCCAGATCCCGGGGTCAAATTTTAACCCTATTTTCACAAAGTATCAAGTCGGAATTCATCCTTGAAGCATTGTGGTTCATGATCGAATAACACCTCGGGAAAAGAGATTATGGTGGTGTCATCAATAAGCATTTCTATGATAGAATCGTTCTCCCTCCGAGTCATATATCCTTCCTCAATTTAGTTGGAAACTTTATTGCTAGTAAAAGCTCGATCCTCATCATTTATGCCTTTTGGGTCAAAACCACTCATTTCATCGGGAAAGGTATCGTGAAGTAAAACTGGCCTCATTCAACGGTGTGAATTTTCGTCATCTGCTATGTCGTAATCATCTCTCCTCTATTTCTGGATGGTATTAAATCATTGGACCGGGAAATTTATAGTTCTCTTCCCTATGAGGTCACTATCTGATCGGAATAGGAAATATGGGGAGAGACTCATGTTCGTATTTGGACTGTGAGGGGGCATGAAAAATTTTCCCGGCGACCGGGAAGATGGAAATTTATCGCATTTAAACCTCTTTAAGACTAATATATTCCTCGTGCTCTCTAGCAATTATTGAAGGATTTGTGATGATTTCACCGGCGAACTCATGGTGGAGAGGATCATTTCTAGGAGAGAAAACTGTCAAAGTATCATGATTGAGAGGTGATTCAGGAAGATAAGATTTGGCATCAAAATGATCATTCTTCGAAATAGAATCGAGGACTTTATTATGAATTAGATTAAACTTACTAGAAATGATTTCCTTGTCAAGATCAAAAAGAGGGTTCGAATAAGTTATACAACTCATTTCGTGAGTAACCTCCTCATGACTTGACTCGTCATTACTAGGAGCAGAATAGTCGAAAAGAGGATTGGAAAACGTCAAAAAATTAATTTTTTGAGAATCGGGCAACATTACACTCCTCATTCATCTCCCGGTAGAGTAAGAAAAATAGAGAATGTGCGTTGGGTAAACTTCGGGATTAGGATCAAATGTAATCCTAGGTGAAAATTTTGTTGATGGATCACGGTTAAGCAACAATTTAATTTCTTTAAGTTCGGCTTCAATATCAACATCCTCATTTCCCAGTGGAAATGGGTCAAAAAGAGCGAGTTTATCGGCGAAATCCTCAAGAAGAGAATCGCTAGTCTCAAAAGATGTGAGACTTGGACGAGAGTCAGAAAACGGAGTGGTACTGCCACTTGAAAAATGATTTTATTTCTTCAATCTTAAAACTTTTCAAAAACTATCCTTTATGAATTTATCATTTTAAATAGACTCTTTTGAGGATGCTTATTAATGAAAAATTAATCGTTCATCCCCGTCCCTAAAAATAAGCTCTCCTTCATACACATCAATTAAGGCACGGGTATGGTCCTCAAATAGGATATCCTAAGTATGAGAGGAACTCGAGGATCGGCTTCAAAATCAAAACAACAACAAAGTCGGTAGGAAAGTGAAAACTCCCCACTTTGACAAAAACATCTTCGGCGACTCCTTTAGGACGAGTAATGGATCGATCCGCTAACTAATAAGAGTCATCGAGTGGGGTGTAAGTTCGGGTAAGGATACTTTTTCCAAATAGTAAAGGGGCATAAGATTTATGTCTCGCGCCAAGATCGGCACAAGGCGTGACATACATCCTTTCAGGAATTTCTTGGTATTAAGAAACTTGCTGGGCATCTCAAGCTTTTCGGGAAGCTTTTTGAGGAGCATCGCCGAGCAATTCTCGTTCAACGGTATCTTAGCTAATTCAAGCAATTTTTCCTTATTCATAAGCAAACTCTTAATCGTAGGAGCAAATCTTGGCATCAAAAGTAAAGCATCCGCGAAACTAATGTCGAAGCGCAAATCTTGAAAGATTTGAAAGATCTTCTCCATTTGATTCGAAGCTTTGTCACGAGATTTTTGATCATTACGTCGCGAAGGATATGGAATATTCGGCTTAGGTAAAGTCTTTGGAACATCGGGTTCCAGAATTGGAATGGGGTTAACCGGAGGTGGGATGTGAGCGGTACTTCCTTGGAAATTTGTTTGATGTGCTTACTTTATCGGTGTATCCTCGGTTTTCGCTTCACTACCTTTTTAGGAGAATGACTACTAGGAAAGAGGTCCCTCGTTAAGGCAACACCAATTACGTGTAGTGATCGCTTTCATCTCACCCTTCGGGTTTGGAATGGTATTACTCAAAAGAGTACCTGAAGTTGAGGCTTGGTTTTGAAAGAATGCACTCAACATATTTTGCAAGTTAGTTTGAAAAACATTTTGTTGATTCATCAAGTGATGCTTGTTGAGTCTTCATCGTGTTTTGAATTTCATTCTTAGCTTCTCCTTTCAATGAGTTGATTTGATTTTGCATGTTTCTCATCATTTGATCATTAGTTCTCTTGTAACTTGAAAACTTATTTGAAAACTCTTGTTGAACTTGATTATTAGGAACTTGAAAAGGTTGGTTTTTGAGAATCCTTGATTTTGAAATTTGGAGCATGATTGTTTGGAGCTTGAAACATTGTTCCATGAAAATTATTACCCGATTAAAATTATTCCCTTGACTTGCTTTTTGATTATACCTATTTTGACCAGTGTTTTTGCACCGGAGCAAAAACCGGGTGGTGCCATTTGGTTATAACACGGTTTGGAGGGTTAACTTGAATTGTAAGACCGTTGCCGCCACACATAGATTGATTGTTATCGGTGATTAGGACAATTGTACCTAAGCATGAGACCCAATACAATAACACATATGTCCTCAACCGCTTTTATCCGGAGCGGAGTGACAAACTTTTTTGAAACAATTTAACTATGGTCGAAAGTTGGTGCAGCTTATCAATTCTTTTCTCCGTTTTTACTAACTACTTTCCTAGAAGTCGTATTCATCCTAGGAAACAGTTCGTTTATTACGGTAATAACGAAATTTTGATTTATTCTTCATTTATGTCAAAGGCCTCTCTAGTCGTTCTTGCTCAAAAGTATTTCCACCCGCCGCGGCATTTAAGGAGTCTTGATCATTCTCGTTTAAACCGTTATAGAAGGTATCAACTTGAGTTAACTTCGTAAATCCGTGGTGAGGACAAGCTCTAAGCATTTCCTTAAATCGTTCCCATGCTTCACTAATAGTTTCCTCGAATTTTTGTGTAAAACGAGAATTTTATTATTTAAGTGAGTGGTTTTTGAAGGAGGGAAAAATTGATTCACAAATTTGGTTACGAGATCCTCCCAAGTCAAGATCGAATTAGGTGGTTCTTTCCGTACACAATCTGCGTCCCCCGAGTGAGGTATGGAGCATCATGAGTTTAATAACACATCGTTCGGTACATCCCTAAATCGTAAAGTCGAGGTAATCCTTTTGAAACTATTAATATGAGCGTGGGGATTTTCCCTCTCATAACCGTGAAACGGGTTCGCTTGAACTAGTTGTAACAAATTTGTTTTAATCTCAAAATGATCCGCATTAATTTCTGGTAAAATGATGTGTGTGTGTCCACATACTGTTGGGGGTGCGAGCGCTCGCGCGCTCACATTGTACGTTCCGCCATTGGTGCAACTTCAACGGGAAGTGGCAGTGGTTAACCTTAACATTATTATGTAATGTTTTTTATTATTTATGTAATGTTTTTATTATATATGTAATGTTTTTATGACACCTAGCCCTCTTATGAAATAACAAGCAATTAATTATCCCTATAATTGAATTTTGTAATATTGAACAGCCACGCCAAAATTACTATGGATGTGGATTTTACTTGTTAATAACTCATTCATTGAAATACAAATACATATTACATAATTTAAAGACAAAACATAATTGTTAACGCAAAACATAATTGTAAACACAATACGTAATTTTTAACACAATACGTAATTTTAAACACACTACGGGAATTTAAACACAATACATAAAATTAAACACAATACATAAAATTGAATAACAACACAATTAACTAAATTTGTTGTACCCAAGCAGTTTTATCTCTGATTTGTTTTTCCAACTTTGCCGCCTTCAACAACAAAGCATTGTTCATCTGGTAGTCTAATTCAGCTTCTGTTTTCAAAAAAAAATTAATCAAATCACGTTGCTCAAGTGGAATGTCTCTGCATTTCTCGTATGCTTTACCCAATTCATCTTTAGCTGTAGATGCGTCATTAAATTCGTGGGCTAAGTTCATCATCGCTAACTGACGAACTCGATCCTCCTGAATTTGTTTTCCAACCATGGTTTTTATTTCATCATAAGAATGTGGAACCGCACACGCCATTAATATTGATTGATAAATGATGTATAAAAAAATGTTTGTTCTAAATTTCTTATATTTGAAGGGGTATTTATATTGGGTGATAAAACCTTTGTCAGAGACTTGTCAACTCAAAGATTATATATTGTCATTGAATTGACAACTCATGTAAATCGCTACAAATACAAGGTGATCTAGTCCATGTCATTGACTTGTCAAATCATGTAACAGAATTTTCAATTCATGTGTATACATTATATATAACTTGTCGGTACATTCATAAGAAATTAAAAGAAATCAACGGACGAATATTATCCAAAAAACAAACATATCAACGGACGAATATTCAAAGAAATTCAAAGTAATATACAATTGATACGGTAAAGTTATATACGTAATAATATCAAAAGTATAAAGAAAATTACTTAAAATCCTTGAGGACAAAGATTTAAAGTAAAAATCTATACAAAAATATCACACGTTTAACCGGTAAGTGATTACCGGGTCGTTTTCCCAAAGACTTATGAAATTGAGACCTCATTTGTTATTTGGACAATGACTTGAATTGGTTCAAACTTTTTAGATTAATTTTCTAAATCTACAATTAAAAACAATTTAAATAAGCAAGAAAAATTAACGACTAAGCAATTAAAAACAAATAACGGTAATTAAAGAAAACGTGACAAATAAGCAATTGAACTAAATTAATCCCTAAATGATTATCTAAACTTTTTCTAATCCTAAATGACTATTTAAAAAGAAAATGCTAAGGAAATTCTAAAACGAGAGTGATTAAAGCTTAAAAACGAAGAAAACGAGAACGGGGATCGAATCCCGTTCTTTAAAAAGTGAATTTTCAAAATATTAACCCTACAGAAGTAAATTTCAACCTAAGCCTAGAATAAGATAAAAGAAAATTTTATAAAAAAGAAAATTATTTTTTTGATTATTTTTCTATTTTTTAATGATTTTTTAAAGTTTATAACAAAATTAATTCACGAAAAACATAAAACTTCAAGTTAAAAATCCTAAATTTATTCTAAAAATAGCTTATGATAAGCAGGATGTAGGAAAAATGAGAAATCCTAAAGTGCTAAACTCAATAAGCCGGGAAAAATCAATATAGCACTCGAAGTGCTTATTATACATAAAGCTCAAAAAAGGTAAAAGGTTTGATGGTGCAAACTTGGACGTAAAAGTCCCAAGGGCACGTTAGTGATGGGTGTGTGTGTTGAGGCTTATAAAGGGTGAGACTAGGTGGAGGTCGGGGGTTCGAGTCTTGCTCACCCCCGACTTCCTTGGTTTCCCCTTTTTTTATTTTTGCAAAATCCTAAAAAGAAAAGTTGTAAAACAGATAAAAATAAGCCATTTTGTGAAAACAACTTTTTTAAAAGTCACTAATAAGCTAGAAATCAGCTTAAAATTCAGACAGAATACATTTAACCATTTTTTCTACTTTTTTGAAAACTTAATAAGTTCAAAACTAAGATAAGCTATAACTAAGACTTAATAAGCTATAAGCAACTAACTTCTAACCTAATAAGCTAGTTTATATAGGAAACAAGCTAATTAAAAAGGCAATAAGCTAAAAAAATCACTTGGGACACAGCTGAGCTTAAAACAGACAATGAGACAACTTTGAGCTTATTT